>JAQZBX010079178.1:0-14016 GCA_029593785.1 Cabassous unicinctus | reverse complement strand
GATGTTGCGGGAGGTGTGGGAGGTGAGGAAAATGGGAATCCCTGTAATTTATGAGTAATAATTAGGTAATCTAAACACCTTTAAAATATATATATATATATATATATATATATATATAAAATAACATTTATGTAAGAAAATGCACATATATGCATATGTATTTATATATCATTTTACAAATATTGGTGTGTACTGTGAAAAATCTTGATTTTTACAAACAATAAAAAAAGTAACAAAACATGAAATAAACAGCTGCAAAAAATTAAAAAAAAAATCCAATGGATAAATGGAGGGGAAAATGGTATTATTTGGCATCTTAGATACCAGTGTACAGATGACTGGGATCCCTGAACTCCTGGCTCAAGAATGAAAGAAAAACAGTCCTCTCTCATTTGAGGTTTGAGACCACAGCACCTTTCGGACACTTGCCCAACTTTATCTATGGGAGAGGCCCATTAGAAATTTACATCATTTTTTGATGGGCCTCATTTACTGAATTCGTTTTTATTTTTCATGTATTGTCTGTTTGCATCCCTTTCTTTCACCCCCAAGCCTTTGTAGAAATTGCAGTTAGGGCAACACATATTCTTGTGTGTGAGTCATGTTGTACCTCACTGACTCATAGGCTTGGCTAATAGCCTGAAGATTTTGGTCAAAGAACTCAAAAGCACATAAAAATATTCCCTGAAGGGATGGGCTATTGGGGAAAAGTCAGTTCTATTCCTAAGTGACATCATCAACATGGCGAAGTAAGACTTCACTGGAAAAGTCTCTCATCAGAATTAATGAATAAAAAAGACAAAATCCAATTGCTTGGGACTCTGGAGTAAAATAGACACTGGAGTAATATTCCACAAATGCTGAAAAAAAGAAAATTCACTAAACTTAATTAGGACATTTCTTTCTCCTGCTTACCAGCCTGGCTTCCTCCCACTGTCTATTTTCTGCACTGCTTGAGAGTCTCACAAGGGAAGGATGGCCTGGGTCCTCCTGCTGCAGATACAGAACATAGAGCCACACATAGCAGTGAGTTAAAACCCCAGACATATCCAGGAACAGGAACCAAAATCCACAGAGAAAGAAGATTGAACACAAACACTAGAATGTCACATGCAAAATTTCATTGAGGAAAAAAAGAGACCACTGCAGAACTATTGACAAAAGGTGCACACATTCAATCCAGTCTCTGTTTTATGGATGACCTAATGCAAAACTGACTTTTCTGGATTGACCCCATGCAAGTTCTCAGGGCAGGATACACTAATGGAGAGAAATCTGGAGGCAGAAAAGCCTCATAAAAAACATGGGGAGACTGAACTAACACAGGATAGGTCTTAGAACTGAAATATATAATGAAAAGGAGAAAATGACTGAAGGAGTGAATTTAAACACATCATAGGAGCTGGTGAGAAAGTTCTGCACTAAGACAAAGAGAACAATTCAAGATTCCTGGAAAGGGAAGGGAGGAAATGAAGGTTTCTCCTGAAAGTGAAACAAGTGCACTCAAATAGTGCAAACCTAAAAATTTTACCACATATCCAGAGCAAAACTCTGATGCAGAAGAGCTGGAAAAATCTGAATTGTTAAACATGGGCTACTGTAAAGGTACAAAATAAGGTTGTCCAAAATCAAAGGAAAGCCTTAACACAAAGCCAACCAAAAATATAACCTTACAAAAGAGGGAGGATCTGACATTCAAAGTTAACACACCAAAATAATCAGATGCCCAGAAATCTTCAATAAATTAGAAGCAATAATAAGAAAAGGAAGCTATGGCTGAATATAGGTAAAAAATTAAAGTTTCAAAGGAGGCACAAAATTTGTAACAACTGAAGAAAGAAGTTCAAACAAACCTAAATCAATTCAAGGAGATGAAGGAAATATGGATAGGAATAATCTAATGGTTGATATAGAGATAATGGCTATTAAGAAAACAATAATGGTCAAACAGAAGAATCATAAAATTTAAAAAGAAGGATAAGAGAAGTTATGGGGATGAAAGCCCACATAATTGAGATTAAAAATACACTAGAGATATTTTACCACATATTTGAACAGGTAGGAAAAGACTCATTTAGCTAGAAGACAGTACAATGTAAATAAAACAGAAAAACAAATAGAGAAAAAAATAGAGTTAATTCAGCACAGTTTCAGGATATGAGTTACAGAATGAAGAATACAAACTTATACATCATGATTTTCCCAGTAAGAGAAGAGAAGGGAAAAGGTGCAATAAGAATATTTCAAGAAGTAATGGGCAAAAATTTCCAAACTCTTATGAATGAAATAAATATTCTTGTCCAAGAAATGCAACATACACCAAACAGAATAAATCCTAATAGATCTACTCCAAGACACAAGATAATCAGAATATCAAGTTGAAAAATAAGAAAATTCTGTAAAAAGAAAAAGAAAAGTGATTCATCCCATTCAAATGATCATCAGTAAGACTAAATGCTGAAATCTCATGAGAAACCATGGAGTCAAGAAGCATTGGTGTGATATATATTTTTCTATGAAAGAGAAAAACTGTGAGCCTAAAATTCTTTATTTGGTAAAACTAACCTTCAAAAATGAGGGAGAGTTAAAATATTACCATATAAGCAGAAACAGTTCAACAACCAAAGACTGGCCCTACAAGAATTACTAAACGAACTTCTGCAAGTTGATAGAAAAGGAGAGGGATGAGTAACTTGGAATAGTGTGAAGAAATGAACATTATCAGGAAGGGTCACTAAAAGTATGAATGCAAAACAAAATAAGACTGTATTCCTAATATACAACTCTGAACTTTAATTCATATAAAAATATGAATACAATTGAATAAGAAAAAGGCATATTTCTTGATAACACATATGCAATTATCAAGTGGTAAAGTGATACAGATACAACTTAAAGAGTGGAAACAGAGGCATATGGGAGCAGAGAACTTGTATATTATGGGAAGTTAGGTTGGTATCTTTTCAAATTAGTAGATTATAGATAGAGTTTGTGTAATAGTATAAGAATTTTCTTATATGAATTATGAAAAAATGTATGACACTAATGCAAGTTATTAATAGGACTAAAGTGAAAAATGAATCCAATGTAATATATGGACTTTACTTATTAATATACTTTTTTTTTTTTAAAGAAGCTTTAGATCATATAAATGATAAGTTGAAAATATAAGAAGGTTCCGATATACCCCAACCCCCACAATTTTCACCATTAACAATATCTTTCACTGGTGTGGTACATTTATTACAATTGATGGACATGTATTGAAACACTGCTACTAACCATGGTAACAATTTAGTTTACATTATAATTTACACTTTGCACTGCACAATTTTATAGGTTTTGACAAAATGTATAATGGCCTATATCCATCATACAATGTCATTCAGAAAAATTCCAATGTCTGAAAAATGACCCATGTTACAACTTTACTTCCTTGTCCCTCCCCTCAGAATCTCTGGTGGCCACTGCCTGTATATCAATGTTACAAGTTCTTCCACTGTGAGAATAATAAATTCTACTTTAGTCCATAGCTGCATCTCTACTTTATGTTTGTTCATTCCTCAATCTTGAGGATTTTGGGATGGTGATGCCCACTGTCTTTCTGATTGAAAGGGGCCTTATATCCGATGAGATAGATGGATGGAACTGTCTTGTGTGTAGTTGTAGATACTCTGTTTTTTGAGATGGGCATTGTCTATTATCATCATTTTTTTTTGTCCTGGGCAAGTTCAGTGAACTGGAGAGCGAGTGCTGCAATACTGCTGAGATCCAGGGTTCAACTGGCATATGAATAAACCAAAGGTTTAAGTCTCTTGTACATATCTTTAATGATTATAATGTTATTTATAGGTTCAAATGAATGGGGCAGAAGAGCAATATATAAGGAATTTATAAATGAGTCTAAATCTGTATTTCATAAAAACTATAGGTTACAGAAATGTCATATAGAAAATATAGGGTATTCCCTTATACTTCACCCCTCCCTTTCTCACATTTTCTCCTATTGATAACATCTTACATGAGTGTGGTGCATTTGTTACAAATTGAACAAACATCAAAGCATTGCTACTAGCCAAGGTCAATGGTTTATATTATGGAATTCCCATCCTGGTAGTCCTGATACAATCTGAAATAGAACAGCAAGAATCACTAGAATACAATGGTAGTGCCTAGTAAAGGAGGACAAATCAATATGCCAGGCCCTTGACATTTATGGTTGTACATACGAACCTTGTTCTTGAGAAATTTAAACTTAGCTTAGTATTATATATTGCCTAAGAATTACCTCCTGAATGCCTCCTTGTTGCTCAAATGTGTTCTCTAAGCCAAATTCAGCATATAAACACACTAACTTCCCCCTAGCTTGAGGCATGACTCCCTGGGATAAGCATCACTGGCACTGAGGGATCATTACCAAGTGCCAAAGCAATGCATTTGGGAAAAGACCTTGACCAAAAGGATATATATTAAATCTAAATGAGTTTTTATGGCTAAATAATTTCATATTGAGTCTGGAGTCCATTCCAGAGGTTATACTTATATACGTCTCAGGAGGATTTCATTGACAACCACAGTAAACAGTGCTTCAAGCAGGAGTGCTCCTGAGGACTCTAGAGATATCTAGACACTATAGACAGTGCAGAATTTAGCACCCTTTCAGTGGGCCTTACCTTAAAATATATTTATAAGTATATATTATAACAGAGTTAGACTCATTTACAATTTTCTTACACATGGCTCTTCTGCCCCTTTTATTTGAAACTATATTTACCACTAAAATCCTTAATATATGTATCAGAGACTTAAATCTTCAGGCTTTTCATATGCCCGTTGAGCCTTGAATCTCAGCAGTGTTACAACACCAACTCTCCAGTTCATTATTCATGCCCTGGTCACCAGAATTTCTGAGGGGATGCAGAGGAAGAATGAGTATAACCTGGGCCATTTTTTGGGACATTGGAGTTGTTCTGAATGACATTACAATGATGGATACAGGTCATTATACATTTTGTCATGACCTATAGAATTGGGCAGTGAAAAGTGGAAACTATAATGTAAACTATTGCATGGTTAGCAGCAATGCTTCAACATGTATCCATCAATTGAAACAAATGTACCACATTTCTGAAAGATATTGTTAATGGGGAAAAGTGTAAGAGGAGAGAAGAGTGTATATGGGAATCTAATAAAAAGTAAAATAAAAAATAAACATTATACTAAATGAAAGAAAGCAGACAGAAAATACTACATATTGTATGATTCCATTTATATAAAATGTAAATATAAATAATTTGGTAGAGATAGAAATACATTAGTGCTTATATAGGGCTGGGAAAAGAATAGAGAGATTGAGAGGTGACAGCTGAGGGTATGGGATTTTTCTTTATGCAGTAATAAAAATATTCTAAAATCGATTGTGATGATGAATTCTAAATTCCATAAATATGCCAAAAATCCATTGATAATACACTTTGCATGAATTGTATGGTGTGACAATATCTCAATAAAGCTGCTTTTTAAATAGAAAAAAAAATGAACCATGACCTAAGCAAATATTTACCACATTGGATGATAACAGAAAACTAAAGAAATAGTCACCTTGAATGGAAAAAATTTTTCTTCATTACACAAATCTTTATTTTCTGGACCCACAATAAAAGTCCTCCAGATTATCTGATTTTAGTATATGGAAGTAATTTTATAACTCTGCAAGTTACTACTGATAGCAATTCAAAATGATTCTTGTTATTAATCATCAGTGGAAGAACCTGTATTTGCCTCCATTTACAAATTCACTGGAGTCTTTCTTTCCCCTTGTAACTACCTTATTGTATCTCTCCTTTGAAGTAGTTATAACACCTTCTGGGTTCCCTCATTGATCAATCCATTAAATAAAATTTTTAACACCTAAAATATATGAACATAGCATTAATGACTATAGTGACAAAATCAAGTTGCCTAAAAAAATCATGAATAAAGTACCAAGAGAAGCAGAAGAAGACAGTAAAAATGAACCTACAGATTTGAGAAGGTCAACAATCTCTAAGTAGGAAAAAAAAATAAAATTTGTAAAAACAAGCCATTACAGTACTCTTTATATTCAGAGGTCAATGTTAAAACAAAATTACTGCAGACCTTCTCATCAGAAACCATGCATGAAATTCCATCTTTAAACAGTTGAGAGGTGAAATCAAACACCAAATTAGAATTTATACTTTAAAAATCAATAAAAATCAAGAAAAGAAAATAATTTTTAAACAAAAGCTTTTAGAAATAATAATTGATAAACTTGTATAATGGTTTAATGAAACTCATACCACAGGAAATTGCCATCATTACAATGGATAAAATGTGTCATAAATAATAAATACATGGGCAACGTTATAAGACTTTTCACCAACATTTTAAATTTCTATGAATGTTAGTTTTCTTGATTTTCATTACCTCTCAAGTTCAGTGATTAATGCCATTTCTCAACACTCATTAACACCTAGGAAACCAATAAAAGAGGTGAAAAAACTATTTTTTAAACATTGTATAATGGAAAGCACAAAATTCTGTTTCTAAAAGAAGAGGAACAAATGAGGGGAGCCTTAGCTTTCTTCCAAATTACTACCTAGAAGCATTTCTAGACTGTAGTGCAGATATAATAAAACATATCAGGGTTCAGAAGAACCAAAGACATTAGAAAACTAAACACTAGAACACAAAGAAGCTGCACAGTTTTCAACTCCAAAGATATGTTTAAGGGTTCACTTCTATAGTTTGCTGAGTAGAAAAATTTGTTCAGTAATAAAAATCTGAGAGGGGATTTGATGAGTCTTGAAGAATAATTACAGGAAAACAATAAGACACCAATTCATTGAGCTCACACAAGGATTGGAATAGTTTTATTCCCACTAGACAGAGTGTATACATCTTATAATATATGGGACACTGAGAGAAGAAGCTTTTATTACAGTCTGTAGTAATATACACCTCCTATTATTCAATCCCTTGCTAAGTCACTCCTCATAATTGTGGAATAGATTTTAGAGAATATAAGGTGGTAGAGATTATTGGTTATCACTTCAATATTAGGTTGTAAAAGACCATAACTTCTGTCTTGAGCCACTCTTTCATTTGTCATCTCTGATGGAAGGTAGCTTCCATGTTGTAAGTTGCCAAATGTAGAGGCTCACATTGTCTGGAACTGAGGGAGGCCTTCAACTAACATCCAGTGAGGAGCTGTGGCCTTCCATCCAACATCTTGTTACCAATATGAGTAAGGTTGGAACTGGGTTCTCCCCCAGCTACACCTTCAGATGTAACAGTATACTGGACTGACAGGTTTTTTTTTTGATCTTGTACATTACCATGTGCCAGAGCCATACAACTAAGTTGTACACAGGAGATTTGGGGGAAGGACAGCATTTAAATGAGTGTATGCATTTGTCAAAATACATCAAATACATACATAAAATTACTTAACTTATTCTATATAAATTCTACTACAATAGAATTGACTAAAAAGATAATTGATGTTTTAAAACAAAGAAAAAAAAACTAATAAGTAATATGGAGTTTATA
The DNA here is from genome assembly GCA_029593785.1 of Cabassous unicinctus. Classification (NCBI taxonomy): domain Eukaryota; kingdom Metazoa; phylum Chordata; class Mammalia; order Cingulata; family Chlamyphoridae; genus Cabassous; species Cabassous unicinctus. Next base: position 6,444 of record JAQZBX010079178.1, on the reverse strand, counting down.
GTAAAAAAAGAAATATCACTACAATATTAAGGAAAGTAAATAATTGAAGCAGGCTCTATTAAAGTTAAACTTTTGTATTGCCAACACACATAGGCATGCATTATGAGCAAGAAACAAACTTTTCTTATATTGGCCACTGAACCTAAGAGTTTTATGTAAATGCAGCATTTGCCACTAGAAAAGTGGTGGCTTAAAATTTGACTTACACCATATCGTCTCACGTCCAAGACTTATAGGCTTATTTTCTCCCCTAATGGCAATTCTCTTAACTTCTAGACAAGTTTGTGTCTTGTTAACTCCTCAATATTTGAGAATCAGATTATGGTAAGCTCTTGTCCTACTGAAGACTTAGTGCTCAACCATGGAACAAAAAAATTACTAGGAACAGAATTGCCTGTGTGAATTAAGTTTTGTTAATGTACCAATTCACAAGTGGATTTTAGTTGCTTCCAGTTCTGACAAATTTCATCTCTATATTTTCTTATTTTTATCAAGATCAGGGAATGACATTTCTAACTTGGGACACAAATATCAGCCAAACTTGAAGCATGACTCTAACACTTTAATGTAGTGAAACATTGGAAAATAAGTACATCATGATGATTATAAATTCTCTGGAGCTCATAGATGGAGAAAATAAGTAGCTCTGTTTATAAAATAACTGAAATCCTATTGTATTTTATCTATCTGTTTGTCTATTCAAGATTAAATAAATATTTTTGTGTTTAAATTTTGGTTAAAATGCAAACATCTTCTTGTCAAAATTTTCCTTGAGATCTTCAAAAGAATTTTGCCTAAGATTAATGGTCTATAAACCAACAAAATAATAGTAAAAAAATATAAATTATGAACAACAGTTATAAAAACAATGTGAAAGTATTCATAAATTGATCTTAATATATTTTGGAAGTCATATGAAATTTGGTATCTGTGATGGTTAAACTAATGTGTCAACTTGGCCAGGTAATTGTGCCCAGTTGTTTGTTCAAGAAAGCACTGGCCCAACTGTAATACAAGGACATTTATAGACTTTAGTCATCAGTGACTTTATTGCATGGATGCCTGATTACATCTACAATCAACAAAGGAGTCTGTCATCAGCAATGAGTGAAGTTTTATCCATTCAGTTGAATGCCTTAAAAGGGGAAGTTATTTCAGTAATCAGAGAAATTTTCCAGCTTGACTTTAGACAGCCAACTTCTCCTGGGAACTCATCAAGGAACTTCATTGGAGCCCCTGGTTTGCATCCTGAATGCAGAATTTGAACTTGTGCCTACACAGTCACATGAGAGAATTTTCTAAAATCTTATGCTATTTAAAGATATGTCCTTTTGATTCTGTTTCCCTAGAGAACCCTGACTACTACAATATCTAAGCAATGTGGGCCGAAGTGTTGGTGATAGAGTCCATGGAAGCAGGATGAGAGACAGATGCAATAGGACATCTTAAAATTTCAGAAATATGGAGTCTATTAGAGAGGGAAAAGAACATGCAATCAACATTGATTGAAACTTTGCTTAGAAAAGCCTCAGCTCCCTTAGCCTTATCCTGTTAACACCAGAAGTAGTTAACAGCCAGTCATGTGCAGGCTTCAAAATATCTGAGGGTGTTTCTCTATTAAAATAGATCCTAAGTAAATTGACAGGGGAAAGTATGGACAATATTTATAGTTTGCAGCCTGAGAGGAATGTGTTCTGCAAAGTGGCATTCAGAGGAATCCTGCATATCACTGCCAGCTTCACACATACTAATGACTAAGCAGAACTCACCATTCAATTAGCTCCAAGATACAGAGATCCAAAGAGCTTACAATTGACTAGTTACAAATTTGAGCAGACAAATCAGGATTACACAGACATGTCAGAAAACCACAATTTGAATGAGTAAGAACATAAAAATATTTTAAAATATCTCCAAATATATTGTCAATTATGGGGACAGTAGGTAATTTTTAAGCATCTAGTTAATATTATCAAAGAGACATGAGATGATTTAACATCCTTATTTTGGAATGATAAAAATGCATCATAGATTAAAGAGAACAAGAAGAAAATGAGATATGTGCATATATATTAATTTATACATTGGAAAGGTCATTTGGGTTATTGAAAAAATTCAAATAATATTTCTCATAATATAAGATTAAAATGTAAATGTCTGAACATATGGAAGAAGAAAATGTTTGTCATAATCTTGAAGTAAAAATTAAATTCAATTATATCCATCTATCTAGATAACTACCTAGCTATATTCCATTGTTCACATCTATTTAATGTTTAGAATGAAAATGTAAGAATGCAGTTTCAGAGGTTTTGTAATCAAAAGTTTGTAACAGTAGAAATCCTATGCTGAAGGCATAAATTTCCTTTCTAAGTCCTAGTGGTACAGCAAAGGGAAAAGGGGAAAAATAAATTTTTTATTAAAAATTACAAAGTAAAGCTGGTAGTTCTTAGAAGATGATATAGGAATAAACAGGCAAGTTTCAATCCTCTCACAAAAACAATGGAGAAAGGGTCAAAAGCTGTCTGAGAGATCTGCTTTCAGGGTCAGCAGACTAGGTATTGCTGTGCAAAGAACCAGAGGGTGAGGGACAGAGAAAAGAACCCAAAACAACAAATGTGTGTTACTAACCCCCTGAAGTAGCCAGGAAGGCCCTCGTCCCTCAACTTCAAGACACTAAGCCTCAAAAAAAAATCCTGGCTTATTGCAGCCAAATGAGAGGAGAACATACGTCTTCCTTCCTGTCAGCTGTTACTAGGGAAAAGGGAGGGTGCATCAGACGGTGGAGAATAGGTTCTCTTCAGTGAATTTGGACAGCCTAGCACTCTCTGAATCTAGGTTCTGGCAAAGCCAAACACACATGAAAGTAGAGATTGGAAGAAATACGTCCATGGAAAGGTTTGCTAATGACTGCCATCTGCTGGCAGTTCAGGATTGAAAGAAAAAGACAGCTTTTAGGTCCCTCTTTAGCCCCCAACACTGAGAGAAAATTTTCACCCTATTAGTAAGTTGCTGGCCCTATTTTTATGCCTTTTTCTAAATTTTATTGAAGTATTTCATTCGTACATGAACATACATAAGCAATAAATGTATACTAAAAGTTTTGAACTTGATAACTTAAGCTGGGAAAATTTAAAGACAGAATAATTTGAACAAAAATGTCAAAGAAGAGGTGTAAAAAAACCACTAGGCAAGTGAGGGAATTTGACTCTCAGAGAAAATTCACCATCATATTCAGATGCCAAGACATCAGCAAAAAAAAAAAAAAAAAATACAAGCCATAATAGGAAACAAGAAGAAATAGCCTAACCAAAGGAACAAAGCAAATATCCTGATGAAGTACAGGGTTTAAGAAAAATAATCGATAATAATCATACAAATCTACTAAACCAATTGAAATAATTGAAGAAAAATATGACTAAAGAGATTAAGGATAATAAGAAGACACTGGGTAAGCATAAAGAACAATTTGAAAACCTGCAAAAAAAAAAATTAACAGAGCTTATTGGAATGAAAGACACAATGAGTGATACTAAAATACATTAGAGACATACAAAAATAGATTTGAATTGCTTAAAGACAGAATTAGTGATTTCAAGGAAAGAAATCATAACTGGAAAAGACAGGAAAACAGAAAGAGAAAATAATGGGAAAAATGGAACAGAGCCTCGGGAATTGAATAAAAATGTGAAAAATACAAATGTATGTGTGATAAGTATCCCATAAAGAGAAGCAAATGAAAAAGGAGCAGAAAGAATATCTGAGGAAATAATGACTATAAACTTCCATAACCTTATGAAAGACATAGATATGAATATCCAAGAAAGACAATGAACCCCAAACAAAAAAATCCATGTAAACTTACACCAAGACACCTACTATTCAGAATAACAAATATCATGGATAAAGAAAGGATTCTTAAAGCAGCAAGAGAAAAACAAAACATCACATAAAAGGGAATCTCCATAAGATTAAGTGCTAAACTTTCATCAGACACCATGTAGGTGAGAATAAAGTGGTATGATGTATTTAAGTTTCTGAAAGAGAAAAAATGTCAGCCAAGAATTCTGTGTCGACAAAAAACTGCCCTTCAAAAATGATGGGGAATTTAGTCTTCACAGATGAAGAAAAACTGAGTATGTCACAAAACCTAGAATTACAAGAGATATTCAAAGTAGTGTTGCAGCCTGAAAAGAAAAACAAGGGTGTGAAATTTGGAGAAGTCTGTAGAATTTAAGATAATTAGAGAGGATATATTAAAGGGTGAAAAGACAGAAAATAGTAAGATATGACAATGGAAAGCCAAAGGATAAAATGGAGACCTTACCTGAGACACCAACTATTCAGAATGATAAACATCAGAGATAAAGAGAGGATTCTGAAAGCAGCAAAAAAAGAACAAAGCATCCTTTACAAGGGAAACTAGATAAGGTTAAGTACTGACCTCTCATCAGAAACCATGGAGGTGAGAAGAAAGTGATACGATGTATTTAAGGTACTGAAAAAGAAAAACTGCGATGCAAGAATTCCATATCTGACAAATATGTCCTTCGAAAATGAGTTCAAAGTCTTCACAAACAAACAAACACTGATAGAATATGTTTCCAAAAGACAAGTATTACAAGAACTACTAAAGGGAGTGCTACAGCTTGAAAGGATAAAAACAAGGAAGAAAGATTTGGAGAAGAGTTTAGAAATGAAGATTATTAGGAAGGGTAAACAAAAGGATAAAAAGAAAGACAATAGAACAATATGACAACAGAGAACCAAAGGACAAAATGAATGAAGTAAGTAATGCATTTACAATAATAACTGAATGTTACTGGATTGAACTTCCTAATCAAAAGACATAGTCTGATAGAATGGATTAAAAAGTTTGAGCTATCTCTATTTTGTCTGCAAGAGTCCCACCTCAGACATAAGGACACAACCAGGATAAAAATGAAAATTTGGAAAAGGGTATTCCATGCAAACAGTAATCAAAAATGAGCTGAAGTAGTGACACTAATATCAGACAAAATAGATTTCAGATAAAAACTGTTATAATGGATGAAGAAGGTCATTATAAATTAATAAAAGTTGCAATTCAGCAAGAAGAAATGACTATACTAAATATTTATGCACCTAACCTGAATGTCCCTAGATACAAGAGGCACACACTGGCAAAATTGAATGGAGAAATAGACGTCTTTACAATAATATTTGGAGAATTCAATACACCACTCTCAGTATTGAATAGCAGATCTGGACAGAGGATAAATAAAGAAACAGACAGCTTGGATAATATAATAAATGAATTAGATCTAACAAATATCTATAAAGAATTGCACCCCCAAAATCAAGATAGACTTTCTTTTCAATTGCTTATGGGTCTGTCTCCAAGTTAGACTATATGATCGGTCATAGGACTACTCTCAATAAATTTTAAAAGATTGAAATTATACAAAATATTTTCTCTGATCATAATGGAATGAAGCTGGAAATCAATAATAAATGGAAAAAAGAGAAATTCATAAATTTATGAAGATTAAACAGCACACTCTTAAATAATCAGTGGGTCAAAGAAGAAAGTGCAAGAGAATTAAGCAAATATCTTGAGGCAAATGAAAATGAGTACACAACATATCAAAACCTATGGAACACTGCAAAGGCAGTGCTGAGAGTGAAATTTATAGCCCTCAATGTTTACATTAAAAAAGAAGAAAGAGCTAAAATTGAAGATCTAACTGCACACCTGGAGGAACTAGGAAAAGAACAGCAAACTAATCCCATTACAAGATGAAGGAAAGAAATAGTAAACATCAGAGCAGAAATAAATGAAATTAAGAACAAAAATTCAATAGAGAGAATCAACAAAATCAAAATTTGGTTCTTTGAGAAGATCAATGAAATTGACAAATCCTTAAGCTGTTAAAAGAAAAAGAGAGAAAACACAAATAAATAAAATAAAAAATGAGAGGGGGTACATTACCAATGACCCCACAGAAATAAGAGAGATCATAAAAGGATACTATGAACGACTCTTTGGCAAAAAACTAGACAATGTGAAAGAGATGGACAAATTCCTAGAGACACACAAACCATCTACACTGACCTTAGAAGAAATCAATCACAAAAGAAGAGATTGATGCTGCCATCAAAAACCTCCCAAAAATGGAAAGCCTTGTACCAGATGGCTTCACAGGTCAATTTTTCCAATCATTCAAAGACAATCTAATACCAATCTTGTTTAAGCTCCTCCAAAAATTTGAACAGGAAGGAATGCTACCAAACCCATTCTATGAAGCCAACATCACCCTAATACCAAAACCAGATAAAGATACTATGAAAAAAAGGAACTAGAGACCAGTATCTCTAATGAATATAGATGCAAAAATCCTCAACAAAATACATGCAAACTGAATCCAAAAGCACATTACAGGAATTATACACCACAATCAATTG
>JAQZBX010079177.1:0-14016 GCA_029593785.1 Cabassous unicinctus | reverse complement strand
TATATTTAACTATAGTTCTCCCACTGAATACATTAGTCTTTAATAATCTACCTATTTAAAGTATACCTGTTTGAACTTTCATGATTTGAAGATGCATCTGTTTTTCCAGAATATAGCATTGAAAGTGCCACATTTCATTTCTGTGTGATCTCTGTTAGTGGCACCCAAGCAATATTTTAGTTGTCATTTTAGACATGACATTTATGTTCATTGTAAATCCAGTTTTCAGCTTATCAGTCCAGTTATCAGTACTTTGAAGAAATAAATTTTGACAAGGTATGGAAGGAAAGGAATACATTTTGTAAAATTTTACATTGAACCTCACAACTAACTTTTAACTAATAGGACTTTTAAGTTTATTGTTAAAATATTTGTATTGGACAGTTAAGGGAATTACCAGAGAGTGAGAAAAACTGATCTTGGCAAGCAAGGATTTCAGTGTAGATTTTGTCTTTATCACATGAACCTAAAGGAACAAGTTAGAGTTGAAATAAGTTTTAGTGTTTACCTTCTGTTTATGATGCTACACCTTCATAAGCTTTTTAGCAAGTATGTGTTGAACACTTCTGTTTCATGGTCAAGAAAAATGCAAGAGACCATGGATATTGACAACTGATTTGTCTCTTTTCTTCTTTATATTTCCATGATTAAATCTACTTCCTCCTTTTGATTCATAAGCAAAAGCTGGAAAGCCTAAAAAAATAAGTGATTTTTGGTTTACCTAGGAATAATACAAAAATATTGTTTTATTTTTCATGAAGAAAGTCAATTTTTAACAGTTTATTTTAATCTAAATAAAATATAAATTTTGTTTAAAAAAAAGATTCTGCCAAAAAGTGCAGCAGTAAAGAAAAATAAGCTCCTCACTTACACAGAGAAATCATAAGAATTTATTGTAAAATTTACATTATACTCCCTTTTCCCTTGGGAAAAGCAACAATTAGGACTCTAGATGTCATATGCATCTCATCTTGATAAAACTGACTCACTATAAACATAATAAAGAGCACTAATTTTGTAAATAATCAATTTAATATGTTGAAAAAATATGATTTGTAGAAACGTGACAATTTTGTTTCTTTAAATTTCTAAAGTGAGATGGAACAAAAGTGTCTTTCCAGGAATTATATTACTGGAGGAAAGTAAATATTAAATTGATGATATTAGGATGATTTATTGTAGTCAGAAAAAATTATTCCCATAAAATATAATTATATTTATATAATTATATTTTATATAACCAACTTGCTATTAATTTTCAATTCAAATATACATTGGTGTAATAATAGGATAGCAGATGCTGAGGCATAGATGCTCCTGCTAAATCTCCTGAGGTAGTTATGGGATGGGAAGGAGAAAAAAAAATGAAATTGGTGTTTAATAAATTTAAAAATAAAATCCTGGAAAAAGTACTTAGTGGAAGAAAAGCTATGTTTTTGAGGAATATAGTCTACCTCATGATAAGCATGATAATTAAAAACACACACATTCATAAATATTTGTATAGAGCTTTAAAGATCCATAAAATGCAATATCAACTTGTAAAGAGAAAATATAAAAGAAGAATAACTTGACTAGTAATAGATTCCAATTGGGACCCTGGAATTAGAAATTAATAGACTTACATATTCAAATACCTGGAGGAAAAAATGTTTCACAGTAATTCTACATTTCATGTAAACTTCCAATTAAATAATGAAATGGTGATAATTATAGGCATATTCCCTCAAGCAAAGATCCAGAAATGTAACACATAAACTTTGTAAGAATATTAGCTGTTATAAAATGGTGCAGTGATATATTTTCTCAGGAAACAGCTGTGAAAATGATCCAAGTAAGAACAAATCAACTTTAAAAAAAATTAATATGATTAATTTCTTCAATTTTGAAATATTGAAAATATATGATATATTTCAGATAATGGATCAATATAATGAAATTTCAGACTTTTCCTTGGCTTATTACTTTTGAATAAAAAATACATAAATTAATAATGAGATACTTCTATTTTGAAAAGATGTTTCTAAGTCGTAATGTGCCTGGTGGGTCCCTTATAACAGTTGCAGGTTGAAACTGAAGTTAAGTGAGAATAATTTCCTTAAGACAGAAATTATCTACATAAGGATTTTAAAGAAAAAATGGAGTCTTCATGCTTTTAAATTCTGAGCTATTAAAATTTAGTGTACTCTTTAGGATTGAAATTTCTGGCTTAGCTTTTAGGAAGTAGGGACATAAGTCTCTTTGCATCTGGAGGGAAAATTTTTTTAATATATATGTTACAATCTGTTTCACATTACATAATCAAAATCTGGTGTTCTGCAAGAAAAATTCAATGCTGTTTATTGCTACTTCTTACTCTATTCTGTAATTACTGATTCCTTGTCCTTAATCATGGAGGAAGCTTGAATAAAAGGAACATGGAAATTTTTTTTTCCAGATCTCAAGGAGAGACCAACACTTCCAAACATTATTCTGTATTGAAGGCCAGAGTTATTATATAGTCCCTCTTTCAATAAGGAAAGCAAATTTTCAAGATTTGCCATTTTAACATATCTTTCAGTGCTGTATTGTTATAATTTACTCGAATCACCAGTTTTCTTTCAGTTATAATTTCTTTATTACTTATGCCACACAAATGAACAGTAGACTTCTGTAGTACATTCCAACAAATAATTTCTTCCAGGGTGGCCATATCCAATACCTTGAAATTTTTCATGTATATAGGCACATTTGAAGTAGTTGATACATAGAGTTTGGTCTTTCCCATAGTATGTCATTCTTTGTTTTTTTGCTCAAAACCATTCTAAACATTTTCCAAAACATTTTGAATATGTAGAAAGTCTTTTCAGGAAGAAAGCATGAATTATACCAAGATAGGATTCAGTGAGAAAACCTGGGTCACAGTGTTTCATACTTCACTATCAGAAATAAAAAATACATAGAAAACAAATTGAAATCCAATTACATAATTATTTGAAATGTAAATCAAATTACTTTCAATTTATGTTTTTAATAATTTTTTTTATAAAGGAAATCAGTTCTTAGAAAGTCAGAACATTGTTAGCCATTCTGATTAGAGCAGTGTTAATTTCTTTGTACAGCAAGGTATAGATGATTGAATTTATGAATAGGTGCACCATGTAATACATATTCCCATGAGGATACTTTTAAGAGATCATTTCTTTGACATCAGACATTCAGAAATAGTAAGCAAAATGATAAATGTCAATTGTAGTTTACATGTGGATAAAGATTTTTTATAGCATTCCATAGAATGAATTCTTAGCAGCTTATAAATCTATTAATGCATGGCATAAACCTAAGTGAAAAAATACTAAGGCAATGCAAGCACTTTGATTAGAAAATTTGATTTGCTGCTTCCCAGATTTGGGGCAGTTATTGTTTCAAACTACCCCAGAAAAAAGTGGCAGTAGCCATTGTTTCAACCCTCCCCTTACAGGGCAGAGGCAGTGGAGATGAAAGATGCAGCATTTCCTGAGTACTACAAGGGACACTTACCTGAAGGACTGCATTTCCTGAAAAGGAAAGCTCAGGTTTGGGGAGCTGTCAGAGAAGATTTAGGTGCCCATCCCGATCTCCTCCCCAGGTTTTGACTCAGCATGCACTTAATTTTTGGCTCCTTGGTCTTTTTTGACTGGGAAATACTGGATTGGGAATGTAATCTCCAGGGTGATACTTCTCCCAGAAATGGCTCTCCAGGCAAATGCAGCATTAGACAATGGAATGAGTATAAAAAGCTATAAAGGAAGACAGCCTGAGACAAATGTCTGCTGGCTTCAAATACCCAGGAAAGGTTGGTCTGTCTCCTGGAACACTGAGGGTACAACCAACCTCTTGTAATTAGGTGAACTACAAAAGAACTAACAATAAAAAAACCAGGACAAGACAAAGTCAGAGAAAAAAAGGGAAAACCCTGCACACTACCTTCACCTGGGGCAGATTTTCCTGAAAGGAGGACTTAAATTCAAAGAAATTTCTGTCTTATCACCAGTTGATCACAAGAACAAAAACAAAATTCCCCAGACATCCCATGGAGCAAATCACACAATTAACATTTTATAATATTAAATTATAAAGTGTGTAACAAAAGAGTGTAGCAAGAACAAAGAAAAAAAATAAATGATATTGTATTAGTCAGCCAAAGGGGTGTTAATGTGAAATACCAAAAATGGGTTGGTCTTTATAAAGGGTATTTATTTGGGGTAGAATTCCACAGATATCAGGCCATAAAGCATTAAGTTTCTTCTCTCACCAAAGCCCATTGCCACATGTTGGAGCAAGACAGCTGCCGACGTTTGCCAGGGTTCAGACTTCTTGGGTTCCTCTCTTCCCGGGGATGCATTTCTCTCTGGGCTTAGCTCCTTTGGTTCCTCCACAAGGTCAGCTGTAGACTATCAGGTGAACGACTGACTTCTCTTCTCCTGGGGCCTTCTCCCCAACATCAAACTCCAACATCAAAACTGCTTCTCAAAAACTGCTCCCTCTGTCGTTTGCTGTGCCTCTTATATTTGATTCCCCAACCCACCAAGGGGTGGGGTTCAATGCCCTACTGATGTGGTCCAGTCAACACCCTAATCATTACTTAATGATGCCCAGATTAAAAGATCAGTTTAAAAGCATGATCCAATTATATTTTTGGAATTCATAATTACATCAAATTGCCAAGGGGCTACATTCCACACTCTGAAATCCAAAAATACATTACAATATTTAAGAAAACTTAAATCAGTAACAATTGAAGTACAAAATCATTTCATAATCAGTTTAAAGAAATACACTTTGTCTTCAGGCAAAATCCCGTCGGCTGTAGACCTCTGAAACTTATAAAACCATATAACTGCTTCCAATACACAAATGGAAAGACAAAGGATAAACATTTTCAATATCATAAGGAGAAATTGGGAAGTTAAACATGAGTCATGGATCATCTACATTTCAGTAAACATGCAGGACATCCTCCATTCGATTTCAAAGTCTGAGAGTCATTCTTAAAATGATGGCTTCTTCTCCTTGCGGTCACATTGGTACCGACTCTTTCCACAGGCTTGCCCAATGCCCACATTCTTGGTTCCACCCACATCAAGCATCTGGGTATCAACCAAGCTCCAGACCTCACCCTCCAAGAATGTTGGGGTGATTGCCACACCTTACCAATCTTCGGGTTAGATTCTTAGTCCCCCTAGTACAGTGAGGTGAAGACAACATCCCCCCTAACCTTTGGCATACAGGTTAAACCCTCTCAGAGCAATGGGTTGACCATCTGGCCTTCTCTAATCCATGGGGGACAGGAGCACCTATGGGGTACTGAACTTAACCACCCTAATGTTTGAGGAGTGTACTCCCCACTCCCTGTACCCTGGGGCAACAAAACTCTTCTGAACATTGGATGGGGATATCCACCATCTTCAACTCCTGGGGCAAACTCACCCTCTCTGTATACATGGGTGGGGACTCCTTTCTTGGCCCAAGGTGATGTCTTAGTTCCAGATCTCAGCTTTCATGATTTTCTTCTTAAAGCTGTTTCTGTTTCAATCTTTCCTTTTCATGTCCTCTTTTGTCCAAGCTGACAGTGGTTTTATTCATATAGTACTCTCAAAAACATTGTTGGTTTAGCATGCAAGAAGCAGGGGTCCAAGCCATCAGAGAATAAGACTTTCTCCAAGTTTTCTGAGATATCTGCAACTTCAATTCTGAGTTATAAGTTCCAGGTTTAGCTAAGTCTTCAAATGGGGCACTTTTATCTGGGAAATTGTTTTCCAGAAACTTGGAAGTTCTGGAATCAGTTTCTGCTTTTTTTGTGCCCAAAAGTTCAGGCCTTAGGGTATTTTGCTAATCTAGTATTTTGCTATAAGCTGCAAGGAGAATCCAAGCCACATTCTCCAAGTTTACCTTGGAAAGTTCTTCAACTAAAGGCTCTGGTTCACCATTTTCAAATTCTGTCTTCCACATAACACCAGGAGTTAATCTTGCTTAGTTCTCTGCAACTTTCAAACATGGATTACCTCTCCTCTAGTTTCCAATAATAGTTTCATCATTTATTTCTAAGGCATCATAGAAAGTTTCTTTAGAGTCCATATTACTATCAACAGTCTATTCAAAGTGATCTAGGCCTTTTCCATCAAGCATTTCACAATTCCTCCAAAAATACCCCTTACCCATTTATAAAACCCTTCCAAAATTTATATGCAAATGTATATGCAAAAACATATACAAGTATTATATGCAAAAACACTTCCCCACTCCTTGGTACCAAATTCTGTATTAGTCAGCCAAGTGGTGTTAATGTGAATTACCGAAAATGGGTTGGACTTTAAAAAGGGTATTTATTTGTGGTAGAAGTTCACAGATATCAGGCCATAAAGCATTATGTTTCTTCTGTCACCAAAGTCTATTGCCACTTGTTGGAGCAAGACAGGTGCCAACGTTTGCCATGATTCAGCCTTCTTGGGTTCCTCTCTTCCTGGGGAAGCATTTCTTGCTGTGCTTAGCTCTTCTGGTTCCTCCACAAGGTCAGCTGTAGACTATCAGGTGAACGGCTCACTTCTCTTCTCCTGGGCTTTTTCCCCAACATCAAAACTCCAACATCAAAATTGCTTATCAAAAATTGCTCCCTCTGTCATTTGCCGTGCCTTTTATATTCTATTCCCCCACACACCATGGGGTGGGGCTCAACGCCCTACTGATGTGGCCCAGATTAACAGATCAGTTTACAAGCATGATCCAATTATATTTTTGGAATTCATAAATACATCAAATTGCCACTCGGCTACAGATATACTATCCAAAAAGAAGATAAAAATATGGAAAACAACAAATAAGAAGAAGAGAATGTAGAAATACTGAATAAAGTCTTTAAAAAATGACCCTAAGAATTCTCAGGAGATGAAAGAAATTACAGAGTAAGACGAAAAGACTATAAGAAAAACAACGAATGAACAACAGGCTGTTGTAACAAAAACCTGCAAGAAGCAGACAGAATGAGCCGGGAAAAGATGTGGCTCAAGTGTTTGGGTACTCACCTCGCACATGGGAGGTCCCAGGTTTGGTTCTCAATGCCTCCTAAAGAAGACAAACAGTGAGAAGATACAGCCAACAGACAATGAGTGGAAACAACAAGCAAACAAATGAGGGAGCCATCTCGGGGGGGGGGGAAGAAATAAAATAAGGTGTATAATCAATAGCTTTTTAAAAATCATCTTTTAAGAAAAGAATAGAATGAAGCTGGCAGTAAAAAAAAACCAGTCAACTTGAAGACAAGACACTTGAAAAGACTCTGGCTGAGGATTAGAGAGAAAAAAAATATTTAAAGTGAAAATAGCCTAAGAAAGCTATGGGATACCATAAGCATACCAATATATGCATCATGGGAGGCCCAGAAGAAGAAAGTGGCAGAAGGAATAGTCTAAGAAATAATGACAGGAAAACTGACCAAACGACTGAGTGCAAATATTTCAACAGAAACTTTACAGTTGAGAAGCCAATCGGTTAAAATACATAAAATACTGAAGTAAAACAACTGTCATCCAAGAGTTTAATATCTATGTAGACTCTTTCAAAAATGGAGGAGAGACTAAGACATTCCCAGACAAGAAAAAGCTTAAGGAATTCATCACCACTAAACCTGAATGAAAGACATTCCTTCAGATTGAAAAGAAAGGATACTAGGCAGTGGTTAAAAGAAGCATAAAGAAATAAAAAAATGTAGTTAGGGTAATTGTTTGGATAATTATAAATGCCAATTTTTTTATTGTTTTTTGCTTTTGTTTTTTTGGTACGTAACTCCACTTGTTATTTCAATAGGTGTTAAAATGCAAATGAACAAAAACTAATGATAACTCTAGTTTTTTTTTGGGAATGTAATGTTCAATGATATAAGTGGTAAAAACTATAAAAAAGGTTGGGGAGGGGTTGTGTCATTTATGGAACACGGGGAGGGCTGGAGGAAGGAACAGATGAACTATGGAGAGGATATGTATAGTGCTTGAATACACAATTGTGGGAGTGTTCTTTTGGTATCTATGGCAGGGGAGAATCAGTGGTTCAGGATGTCAGGGATGTGGGGAAGTGTGGGGAAGGGTACATCTAAAGAATGTCTCAATGGAAAACGAAGGCATTCATGTTGTCATAGGGTGCTATCTCAGTGGGTAGAGAGTCAAACAATAATCAACAAAATATTAAATTTCTATCCTGGAAAGTGCTATGGTTATTCTTAAATAGAATCTCTAGAATACATAGGCAGTGCTTAATAAGAGGAAAATTGTTGAATATTCTAAGCCCATAATATTAATGCTTGTACTTATGAACCTTATACTTGTAAAATTGAAATGTAGCGTAATAATATCTATTGTCTAGGACTTGTCACCTGTAAACCTCCTTGTTACTCAAATGTGGCCTCTTTCTAAGACAAACTCAGCAAATAAACTCAATAATTTCCACACAAAATGGGACATGACTCCTCAGGATGATCCTCCCTTGCACTAAGGTATTAATAAAGAACAGCAGACTGACTCATTTGGAAAAGATCTTGACCAAAAGGGGGAAACATTAAATACAAAAGAGTTTTAATGGCTAAAATATTTCAAAATGTATTGGGAGGTCATTTCAGAGGTTACAATTTTGCACACCCCTGGTAGATCTCATTAGCTGTCACAGTAAACAAAATAAAAAAATGCTGCTCCTAACAGCTCCAGGGACATCCAGACACTGTAGGAAAGGCACATAACCCCTTGAAATCAGCACCACATTGATGGGTCTTATCTTGGAGAATATGATAATATATTTTCCCATTGTAACATATGTAATCATTTATAATTTCCCTACACATGAATCTTCTACCACTTTTATATGAACCAACAGTGAGCACTATACACATTAAATATATGTCCCAGAGAATTAAATCTTTGGATTGTTCATATGCCAGCTGAGCCCTAATTCTCAGTGATATTGTGGGCATCAGTTACTCTTCAGTTAAAAAGACTCATTCAGGATAACTAACAAAAAGATTGTAGAAAACCCCCATCACCCAAACCAGAGTATCTACAACTACAAGCATAACAGTTCCTTTTGTCAGGCCCATAAGATTTAATGACTCTCTAAATCTGAAGCAGAGTGGGCATCACAATCTCAAAATTCTTAAGATGCAGGAGTGAAAAAACATATGGGGGGATTACAACTGTGTATGAAAGTACACTTTTTATTATTGTAGTAAAAGAAAAACTTATAATATTGAGATAAAGATATAAAGAAAAGTAGGAATATAGGGCATTTTTAAGGCATTGGAAATATTCTGAATGATATAGCAAAGATGCATGCCTGCCATTATACATTTTGTCAAATCCTATAAAACTGTACTGTGTGAAGTGTAAATCATAATGTAAATAATAGACCTTGGTTAGTAGAAAATCTTCAATATCTGTACATCAATTGTAAGAAATATACCACAATAATGAAAAATGTTATCAATAAGGGAAATGTGGGAGGGTGTGTGTGTGGAGTACATTGGAGTTCACTCTTCTTTTTATGTAAATTTTATGCAATCTAAAACTTCTCTCTAAATAAAGTTACCATATAGAAAAAAAAGTTGGGGAACAGTGGTTAAAGGAAAAGTATATGTGCATACAATTGAGGTAAAGCTAATACAAAACCAAATATGATTGCGATATATTTACAATATTAAATTTTAGTCTCATGGTAACCACAAGCAAATGAGATGAAAAGTATATCCAGATAGAAATGATAAGACACTTAACATGGTACAATACCAAAAAAGCCAACAAATATAAAAGTAGACATTAGTGGAAGTGAGGGACAAAAATGTATGACTCATAAATACTGAATAGCAAAAAGGTAGAAAAAGTCCTGTATTATGAGTAAAGACTTCACGTGCAAATTGATTAAACTCTGCATTGAAAAGGCAGAGATTGGCCGAATGGAAAATAAAATAAAATAAACAGACTGACCTATAAACTGTCTGTAACACACCTTAAATTCAAAGACACAAATAGGTTGTATGTGAAATAATGGAAAAATTATATCATACAAGTAATATTCAAATAAGAATTTGCATAAGTCTAATAATATTATATGAAATAGACTTTAGTAAAAAAAATTATAGTTATGAGGGACAAAGATGATCATTATATACTGATAAAAGCTATAATTCAAAAGGAAGATTTAATAATTGTGTATATATATATATATGCACCTGTATTAGTCAGCCAAAGGAGTGCTAATGTGAAATACCAAAAATGGGTTGATCTTTATAAAGGGTATTTATTTGGGGTAGAAGTCCACAGTTGCCAGGCCATATAGCATAAGTTTCTTCTCTCACCAAAGTCCATTGCCACGTGTTGGAGCAAGATAGCTGCCGATGTTTGCCAGGGTTCAACCTTCTTGGGTTCCTCTCTTCCCCGGGCTGCGTTTCTCTAGAGGCTTAGCTCCTGTTTCCTCCACAAGGTCAGCTGTAGATGATCAGGTGAACAGCTCACCTCTCTTTTCCTGGGGCCTTCTGGTTGTGTGGGGTGTTTTTGGGGGTGTGGGCGGTGGGGATCATGGGAATCCCTGTAGTTTCTGAGTAATATTTGGGTAATCTAGGCACCTTTAAAAAATGTACATATATATATAACAAATAACATTTATGTAAACAAGTGCACATATATGCATATGTATTTATATATCATTTTACAAAATAAATAAAATAAAAAAAAAACTGCTTCTCAAAAAACTGCTTCAACTCTGTTCTTTGCCTTGCCTTTTTTATTCGATTCCCCACCCACCAAGGGGTGGGGCTCAATGCCCTACTGTCGTGGCCCAGTAAACGCCCTAATTATAACTTAATCATGCCCAGATTAACAGATCAGTTTACAAGCATGATCCATTTATATTTTTGGAATTCATAATTACATCAAACTGCCCAACTGCAACAGCACCTAACAGCAGAGTCCAAGAATATGAAGCAAATATTGAAAAATTTGAAGGAATTAATTGATCATTCTACATTAATATTAGCAGAAATTAACACACCACTTTCAATAATAGATACAACATCTTGTAGGAAGATCAATAAGGAAGTACAGGACTTAACTTGACCTAATAGACATATATAGAACACTATGACACCCATTAAAAATATAATGCACATTGTTCTTGAGTGCATATGGGTCATTCTCCAGGATAGACCATATGTTGGGTCACAAAATGAGTCACAAAATTAGTTTCAATAAATCAAAAAACAAAAAAATTAAAACATAAAATGTATTTTGTCAGACCACTAAACAATAAAGCTAATAATATATAACAGAGGGAAAATTGGAAAATTCACTACTATGTTGAAAGTTAAACAACATAGTCTTAAACAAACAATGATTTGAAGAGGAAATCAGAAGAGACATAAGTAAGTATCTTGAGGAGAATGAAAATGATAATACAACATAACAAAATTTATGTTATGCAACAAAGGCAGTGCTTACAGTGAAAATTATAGCTCTAAATGCTTACATGAAAAAAAATTGATTAAAGATGCCAAATCAGAGACCTAACTTCAGAATTGGAGGAAATAGAAAAAGAAGTGAAAATTAAATGCAATTCAAGCAGAGAGAAGGAAGTACCAAAGAATAGAGTGGAGATAAATAAAATAGAAAAAAAAAGTAACAGAATCAACAAAACAAAGAGTTCATTGTTTGAAAAGATCAATAAAATCAACAAAAGTGCAACTATCACAAAGGAAAAAGAGAATAGATACAAATAAGGAAAATAAAAAATGAAAAGGGGAACATTACCAGTGGCAATAAAATGTTCTATAAAAGTATGCTAAGAACAAATGTATGCCAATAAATTTGGTAATTTAGATAAAATAGACAGTTTCTTAAAATCATACAATTGATTTGCTGATTCAAGAAGCAATTTAAAATCTCTATAAACAAATAGTAAATTGATTGACTCTGTCATCAAAAACCTCCCACCATTGTTTCTCATCCTTTCAGCTAAGATCAAGTGTAATAACCTCCTGACAAAGAATAGCCTTGGATCAGATAACTTCACATGGGGATTTTACCAATTATTCCAAGAAAACATAATTGCAATTTTCCTCAAAATCTTCCAGAAATTTGAAGAGGAAGGAATACTCCATAGCTCATTCTATGAGGCCAACATCACCCTTATATCAAAGGTGGATAAAGATACCACAAGGGAAGAAAACTACAGACCAATGTATTATAAATATAGATGTAACAATCCTTAACAAATATTATCCAATCAATTCCAATAGAATATTAAAAAAATATATGCATCATGAGCAAGTGGGATTTATCTCTGATATTCAAGGTGGGATGAATATAGGAAAAGAAATTAATGTGATAGAAAGAAGGAATAAAACACATGATAATCTCAATCAATAAAAAAAGGCTTTTTGACAAAATACAGAACCTTTTCTTGATAAAAACACTTAGAAAAATAAGAATAGAAGGAAATTTCTTCAACATGTTAAAAGGCATATATGAAAAGCCCATAACTATCATTTTACTTAATGGTGAAAGACTGAAAAATTTCCCTGTAAGATCAAGAAGAAAAGGATACCCTCTGCCTCACTGTTTTTCAATATTGCAATGGAATTTCTTGCCAGAGCAATTAGGCAAGAATAAAAGCCATCCAAATTGGAAGGGAAGAAGTAAACTTTCCCTATTTGCAGATGATATGAACCAATATACAGAAAATCCTGAAAAATATGCAAAAGTTCTTAGAATTAATAAATGGATTCAGTAACATATTGGGGTACAAGATCAAGACCTGAAAATCAATAAAGTTTCTATACACAAGCAATAAGCAATCAAAAGAAGAAATTTTATATTTACAGTATAAAATTTATATTTACAGTAGCATCTAAAATAATCAAAATATAGGAATCTGCCTAACAGCAGTTGTAAAGGACTTGTACTCAGAAATCTACAAAACTTTGCTAAAAGAAATTATAGATGACATGAATAAATGGAAGGATATTCCATGGTCATGGATTGGAAAATTAATATCATTATCATGTCACTCCTATCCAAAACAATTTATAGATTCAAATCAATCTCAATCAAATTTCCCACAATCTTCTTTGTAGAAATGGAAAAGCCAAACATCAAATTTAAATGGAATGGTAAATGGTCTTGAATAACTAAAGATATCTTGAAAATGAAGAATGAAATTGGAGGACTCACATTTCCTAATCTTAAAATTTAATACAAAACCACAGTTTTTGAAATACCGTGATACTGGGACAACAACAGACATATAGACGAATAGAATAGAACTGAGAGCTCAGAAATCAACCCTTAAATTTATGGCTAATTGACTTTTTCTGAGTTGGCAAAGATTATTCATTTTGCAAGTAGTAGTCTAATCAACAATGGTGCTGGGAAAACTGGACCTCCTTTGCAAAACAAAGGAGGACCCCTAACTTACACCATATTCAAATTAACTCAAAATGGATCAAATAACTTAGTATTAGAGCTAGCTCTTTTAAACTAAAAGAAAAAGTGGGAAAGCATATTCAGGACCTTGTATTAAGGAATGTTTCCTTAGTCTTTACTCAACAAAAGAAAAATAGATAAATTGGACTTCAGAATCATAAAAAATCTTTGAAGTCTTCCAGGGAAGGTAGAGGTGTAGGGAGCTCTAGGAATCAGTAAATCCTCCAAAACAGTTAGTACACTGGCAGTAGCTGTATGAAACAACACTTCTGGGGCTCTGGAGGCCAGAATTCTGAACAGCATCCAGGGAAGAGTTGGAGGAAGAAATTGACAAATTACACTAGATAACTATGAGTAGAACTCTCCGTGTGGCAGTTGACAGGGCCCATTCCACACTCTCATAGCAAACCACATTGTAACCCAGTCCTTGTCTATCCACAGCAGTCAGAGAGGGACTTAAATGCCATATTCCCCAGGAACAGAGGAGGAGCAGAGTGGAGCACTGATCCAAGCCTTTGATTATTGAAGTTGAATTGCTAGGTCC
>JAQZBX010079176.1:0-14050 GCA_029593785.1 Cabassous unicinctus | reverse complement strand
TTGAATAGTATACAATCTTTTCATTTCATAGGGCTTTCATATAGCAATCTATAGACTACTAACTTGTTATATATATAAGAATCTCTAGGAAACTTTTTATGCTTTGGTCTCATATGCAAGGATTTTATGTTAGATAGTGAATTATGGTCTTCCAATTTGAATTAAAAAAGAAAGAAAGAAAGAAAAGAAAGATGATTCTGATAGGCCAACCACTTGAAAACAGTCAATTCTTTAACTGCAATCACAAATTTTTCTATAGATTAAATCCAACCCCAATTAAAATTAAGCAAGCATTTTTATAAAATTTGACAAGCTAATTCTACAAATGAAAAGATCAAGGAAAGGATCTAAGACAGTTATAACAATTTAGAAAACAAATAAATTTCGAAGACACATAATGTAATTTTAGAGCCTTTCGTAAAGCTAAAATACTCAGGAGAATGTGGTATTGGTAAAAAGATATACATCTAATTCCATGGAACAGAATAGAGAGTGCAAAAATAGATTCACTCCCAAAGGTGCCATGGAATATCCGTGGGGGAAGTATTGTCTTTTGAAATAATGGGGCTGAAATAATTGAATAGCCTTTTGCCACACAAATTCACATACACAATACATTGATTAACCGTTTGCATCATATTTAAAGTTGTCTTAATATGAACATTAGAGATTTCATGAAAAACCTAATGCTTTAAAACTTCTAGAGAAAATGTGCAACAGCATATGCATGATTAAGTGTTAGCCCATTTTTAAAATAAAAGGAAAAATGTGTGAACCCTAAGAGAAAAATTTGATGACTTGAAAGACACTGTTGAGGGAATGAGGAACCAAACCATTGACTTGGACAATTTTTTTGCTAAAATTCTGTCTAATACATGTATCTGGAATGTATAAAGAACTGTCAAGTCTCAATAACATGAAGACAAAAATAAAATAAAATCAATTAAAAATCTGCAAAAATTTCATCAGACATTCCACAAAAGGAGATGCAGAGAAGGCAAGTAACCCCATCAGAAGATGCTTAGCCTCCTTTGTCATTAGAGTAAAGCAGTTTAAATCCTCTATGTGAACTCCCTTATTTGAAACTTTCCTTCCAGTATTTCTGCTCTATTCACAGGACATTTTTAGTATCTATTGTAATAGTGAAACATTACAATCCTTCTTTCTGAAATTGATTCCAAAACAATGAAACCCACTTGCAAAATTTATATTCATGTACTCTGTACATCCTATGAATTTCAGTACGGCAAGAAGGAAATAAAAGGTAAAAGATGGAAATGAAATCACAAACTGCCAGTACTTTGATAAATGTTATGAATGAGCACACAGAAAAAAATGTATAAATTAGTTATTACAATTAACAAATTTAATAAATGTGCTGGATAAAACATAAACTTAGAATAATCAACTGTATTTCTATAGAGCAGCAATAAACAATTAGATAATAAAATTGAAGGAGAGATAGCATTAACAAAAATATTTTTTTAAAATAAGAAACCGAACCTAGGAATAAATCTAACTTAAGTAATCTAAGGCATCTATAAAAATAAATATGAAAGTTACTCTTACTCAAAAGAGATAAGTACTGCAAATATATACACAGTATATCCATGAAATGGAAAATTTAATATTGTAACAATATCCAACATCCTACATTGATCTACAGTGTCAAGAAAATGTAAATATAAATCATTTTCTTCCTCCCTCACTTTCTTATTTCTACTCTTCTTTTCTTCATTTGTTCCTCCTTTTGAAACTTGGGAAAGTGTAGAATTTTTGAGGTGGAGTGAATGATTATATTGGAAATGAAAATAAAGAATTCTTTTGGGTGCTACTAATATTTCATGATTTTTGTTTTACCTTGTTCCTCTTTCTGCCGTAATGATTTGGAAGTAAAGTATAAAGTGATAATTATATTCAAGTAAAAAAATCTTTGTCAATAACACTTCATAATTATGCTGTGCAATCCCTATATTATTTCTTCAGGAAGCAAAGCAGATCAGGTTATTTTCTTATTAGTGTTGCTAAATTAAACCCTTGTTTAGAATTCTAATGGTAATATCTCCTGAAAGATATGATTTCTGTTTTGGAAATAACAATTAATATTTGGAATATGTTTCACACATTATGATTAACATATTCCATGTAAATTTCCCTCAGAAACAGTGAAATTATTGAGTGAATTTATGATAACTCTTCGGTTACATTTTGGCCTAGCTTATTTCCCATTTATGAAGTACTGACATATTGCACTAACTATGTACTTCATTCAAATTCAATGTTTACTTTTATACTACTTATATAACATTACAAATATGATGTATAATTTACTTTGATGATGTTATGAATTTACAAAAATGTAGTAATTTTCCTACATTCAATATTAACGGAGAGATTTATGATAAAACACTGCTATTAAAGACATGTGTGAGGGTGAGGTTTATGAGTCAACTTGGCCTGATAATGGTGCCCAGTTGTTTGATGAAAAAAGCCACTGTCCTAATTGTTACAGTCAAGACATTTCATGGAGTTAACTCATCAGTAAGTTGATTGCATCTATGGCTAATTACATCTACAATCAACTGAAGAGATTGCCTTCAGCAGTAGAATAGTTGAAGGACTTAAACGGAGAAATGATGATTTCAGCAGTCAGAAGACACTCTACTTCAGCCAGCTAGCTTCCCCTGGAGAATTCATTGAAAACGTTCATCAGTATTCCCAGCTCTCTGCCTGCCCTGTGGAATCTGAACATGTGAATTCCCACAGTCGTGTGAGAAAATTTTATAAAATCTCACAGTAATTACAGATATCTCTTATAGGTTCTATTTCCTTAGAAAACACTGGGAACTCCTTGAAATACCCCACCCCACTGGACACCTAGGTATTTGACTTAAATGGAAGACCCCGGTTGTTTTATTGGATTTATTTCCCACCCTATGACATGCAAATGCCTTACTAATAAGTCTAGAGTAGTCAATACATCTTGCTCACTACTTCCATTCATCAATATATCATCAATATAATAGACCAGTGTGATGTCTTGTGTGAAGAAATGATGGTTAAGATCTCTGAAGACAAGATTATGACATAGAGTTGGAGAATTGATATATCCCTGAGGTAGGAAATTGTATCGTTGGCCTTGCTGGCTGGAAGCAAACTGTTTCTGGTGGTCTTTACTAACAGCAATTGAGCAAAAGATTTTCCAGATCAATAGCTGGATACTGGCTCTTGTAAGAGACAGACGGAAATAGAGATGCTGTGCCTGGAGTCTTTGGAAGTCCATTATAGAAGAATCATAACATAGACCCTTGGGATTTTGGAACAAAACCTTGGCTTCCTTGACAGATAACTACTCTTTTTTTGAGAAACAACTTTCAGCCTGATATAGGGCCTTAGTAGAGACTGAATGCTAAACCATGTGCCACCAAGTTACTATGAGACCTAATTTCCCTATCATGATCCTGTGTGGGCCAGCACTCCTGCATGGGCCAGCACTCCTGCATGAGCCAGCATTCTGCGCAGGCCAGAGCTCTGCATGGGTCAGCTCTCAAGCCAGCTCGCCATGTGATCCAGCTTGCCTTTCACCAGGAGGCCCCGGGTGTGGAAATCTGGACCTCTTATATGCTAGACAGGAGCCCAATCACTTGCGCCACATCTGTTTCCCAGAATGGCCTTTTGAAGACACAATTATGGTGCCAACTAGGTGGCAATACCAAGCAAGGCTGAGGCAATGTTCTCAAGGAGGCTGTTTTTGCTCTAAATCAATGCCCACTCTATGGTGCTGTTTGTCCCATAGCTAGGCTTCATTGGTCCAGGAATCAAGGGGTGTAAATAGAAGTGACACCACTCCCTATTTCCCCTAGTTGTCCACTAGGAAACATATTGCTTCCTATCCCTGCAAACTTCAGCTCTACTTGTCAATAGGTCTTAGTTCCAAAATTGGGAGTGCTTCTACCATTGAACTGGAAGTTAAGACAGACACCTGGCCACTTTTGGCTCCTCATGCCTCTGAATCAACAGGCAAAGATGGAAATTACTGTACTGACTGGCTGATTGAACCTGACTACCAAGGGGAAATAGGACTGTTTTAGTTTGCTAACTGCTGCCAAAACAATATAATAG
Organism: Cabassous unicinctus; assembly: GCA_029593785.1. Lineage (NCBI taxonomy): Eukaryota > Metazoa > Chordata > Mammalia > Cingulata > Chlamyphoridae > Cabassous > Cabassous unicinctus. The sequence continues at coordinate 9,928 of JAQZBX010079176.1, read as the reverse complement.
AAATGAGTTGGCTCTTACGATAGGGATTAATTAGCTTAATTCTTTTACAGTTCTGAGGTTGTGAAATTGTCCAAAACAAGGCATCATCAGAGATGCTTTCACCCTCATCTGCAACAATGAGTGATCACGCACATCGCAGCATTGACTTGTCTCTCCTCTCTCCTCCATTGCTTTCCGTTTCTGGCTAATGTGGCTTCCTCTTAGATTCTGGGTTATCCTGATTTCAGCTTCTGCCTCCTGGGGCCTTCTCTCTGAGCTTCTGTGTTCCTTTCTCTCTCTGTCTGCAGCTTTTTTCTATGTCTGCAGATTTTCAATCCTCCATTTATAAAGGATTCCAGGAAGAGGACCAAGAGTCACCCTGGGTCATGCAATCTAATCAAAGGCCACTAACTGAAGAAATTTATTCAAAAGTTCCCACCTACAATAAGTTAACACACACAAGAATGTATTAGCTTTAAGAACAGGATTTTCTGGGTCCACAAAAGCTTTAAATTGCCACAGACTTCATCTACACAATGGAGGTAAAGAATATTTTGCCTGGTATACAGGAGATCCCCTAGGACTTCTTTTAGTACTACCATGATCCGTGAGTAATTTCAATCGAAAACTGCAACAACTCAATTCAGGCAGGACTACCAATAGTCCAGAAACTTCTGAAATTTCCAAATCAGAGAATTAAGATTTAGGTCACTCAAACAGGCAAAGAACTATGGCCAACTGAGATGCTTGTTGAGATTTAAGACAGCATAGAATGGGTTGTGAAAGAAGGTAGTGATAAATATAAACTATGGTCATATGAAGAGTAACGGAAAGGAAGACTGTAATTGTTATGAATATTTTTCCTTGTTTTGTTATGAATATGTTTGTATATGTACATAAAGCAAATATCTTTGTTTTTTTCTTCCCTATTTATCCGTTTATCATATGACATGTTGTATTAATTACATGTCTGAAATTTAAGTTATAAGGTGTCAAGTTTAACAGTGAATATTTCCCAAGGAATTGCATCCTATCCTGGAGATATTTAGTGCACTTCCAGACTTATGGAAAACATTTGAGTATTGCTACATAAAAAAGGTGTGTTATTGTTTTTTATTTAAAGATTTATTATGGTTTAAGGTGATGTGCATGGCTGCCAAGTTGAAAAGGTATGGACTATGATCGTTAGGTTCATGTGTCATCTTTGCCAGGTAATGATGCCAAGTTATTTTTTTAAGCAAGCACTGGCCTAATTCTTACTGTGGGTATATTTCATGGACTTAAGTGATTTGTAAGTTGATTGAATCTATGACTGATTACTTCTACAGTCACCTGAGGAGACTGTCTTCAGCAATGAGAGATGTGTCATACAATCATGTGAAGGCCTTGAAAGGAAAAATGATATGATATATATATCGTATTTTGTTTACATGGTCTCAGTAATGGGTAACCTGGGTTGGATCATCCTTACTGTGATAGACTCCAGGCTACAAATACCCACGTATATTTTCTCAGACATCTGGCCTTCACTGCTCTTGGTTATTCAACAGATGGGGTCCCAAAATGCTATTTCATTTTCTTGCAAATCAATATGCAATCTCCTTTCATTGTGTGCTACCCAAATCACTTTCTTTCATATGGTTATCACTAGTGAAATTTCTTTTTGGCAGTGTTTTAGTTTGCCACAGGGTTGCCTATGCAAAGTTCCAGAAATATGTTGGCTTTTTAAAATTAATATAATAAGTTTTTTTTTTTAATGAAGTTTTAGATTACAGGAGAGTTATAAATAAACTATGCAGGATTCCTATGTACTTCCTATCTTCCCCTGTTAATAACATCTTACAATTGTGTGGTAAATTTGTTACAATTGATGAATAAATATTGAAACATCTCTAGTAAAGAGAAATCCAACATAATAATAAATCTAATAAAAGAAATCTAAGGCCTTTCTAATGATAAGTATAAAAGTTAAACAAGTTACTCAAAGGAGATAAATAAGTGGGGATATAGACACAATATATACATGCAATGGAAAATTTTTTATTGTAACAATGCCCAATATCCTAAATTCATCTACAGTTTCAAAAAAGCCAAACTATAAAATCTTTCCTTCTTCCTTCTCTTTCTTCCTTGTTCCTTTCTTTCCTTCCCTTCTTCCTTCTTTTGAAAATTGGGAAACGGTAAAGGTAAAACACAAAAATTAGCAAAGTAAATCTTAAAGAAACAAATTTACATGAATTACCATACCAGATATCAAAACTAATTATAAAACTACAGCAATTAACAAAATATCTTGTTGTCATAGGGATAGACTGACTGACCAATGGAACAGCATAGTGAATGCCCACACATGTCTATGCATCCTCAATCACCTCACTTATCATGAAGCATCACTGTTCTCCAAAAGAGAAATGGTGATGCTTTCAGTAAATGATATTAAGTATTTTTAATTTTTTATTTTTGCAATATTTGTGTGTGTGCTGAGAATTATTATTTCTTAAAGTAATCAGAAAAAGTTGTGAGATAATTAAAATGATATTAAGAAATAAAGACTAACATCCACCTTGAGTATAAATATCAAGGTCTATTTTCTATAACAAAGCCAACTTAACAAATAACCTTTAAACATCTCAATAAATTTGTTAAAGAAATTGTCACATTGTCACCCCGTGCTTCTCTTCACATCAAAATTAAATTTATATCTATTACTTTGGTAGTGACAGGGCTCAACTTGTGACATAAAACTCCTGTGGCAATAATTATTGTCAATTGTGCAAAGCACAGTCTGGTCAAGGGTAAGCATATAATATACATACACAATCTTTTAGCTATGCCACGAATGGTAAATTGACTTTGATCCTAAAGTCCTTACTGATATAAGGAGAGGAAAACAAATTTACAATTGTATTTATAATATAAAAATGGGCTCTTGTTGTTTAAAAATCTTTGGCATCATCAGAACACATGTTTTAGATACATTGTAGTAAGACTAAAAGATCTGAAATGGGGACCTGTATTTGAAAGTAGCCATAAGCAAGTCCCACTTCCTTGCTTTCACAATTGATTATAACATTTGCTGCAAATATAAGATGAGATAAATGCAATTGATATGGTAATCATTGTCAACAATATGTTCAACAAGCCAGAAAAAAGCTTATCTATAAAAAATCAATTAAAGTGAAATTCAATTTATTTTCCCCTTACAGATCCAGGTAAAACTCTTTTCCAAGTCATTTATGCAACAAAAGGAGTTATGATACCTCATGTTTTCAATCTAGATGAGAATGGCTTGGTAACAATAATGACTGCAATCTTTGGCATGTATTACATCCCAATCTCAAAGGATTAAAGAGTTTAATTATGGTTGATTTCAAGCCATATGTGATGGTTGGGTTAATTTGTCAAACTTTGCCAGCTAATGATGCCCAGTTGTTTGGTCAAGCAAGCACTGGGCTAATTGTAATACAAGGACATTTCATGGACTTTAATCATCAAAGAGATGATTACATCTATGGCTGATTACATCTATAATCAATTGAGGAGGTTACCTTCATAAGTGAGTGAGGTCTCATCCAATCAGTTGAAAGCCTTAAAGAGAAGTGATTTCAGCATTCAAAGAGAGAATTTCCATCTCTAAATCAGACAGTCAGCATCTCCTGGGATATGCGTCAAGGACTTTCATTGGAGTCCCTGCCTTGCAGCCTGCCCTAAAGAATTTGGGCTTGTGAATCCCCACAGTTGTGAAAGACAATTTTATAAAATTGCATACCATTTACAGATATCTCCTGTCTGTTCTGCTTTCCTAGAGAACCCTCACTAAAGCACCATGGCTGTTGTCAGATCAACCAGTTTCTTCTTTTTATGAAAGTTTTTAAAATAGATTCCTGGGTTTCAAAGAAAGCTTCATAATTATTAAGCTTCAAATCCATTGATCTCATATACATTGACATTTTTGAACCCCATACAACTCTAAAACCATTGAGAGGTGTGTTGTATTCTTTCATGTCAAGCTTAAATCTGCAAGAACATGAATTTGAAAAAAGGAATAAGATTTGCTTATAACAATAAGTAGTCTCTGATAACTATGGTTTTGTTATTGGGCAAGGACTCATTGCCTGAAGCACACACACACTTAAAAGCTAAAATATCCATTACAATAAAAAGTATAAGTCACTCAGTTAACATATGTTTTAACAATTACAATATCAAATCAATGAATGGAAATAAGCTAAAGTAAAAACTAATACCTCTGTAGTCAGCAGTTGCAGTTCCTGACAAAGGATAGAAATATATTCCAGTATATTTGGGTCAAGAACAAGGCATCAATATCAATTCCAGTTTCCAGAAAGTAAAAAGAGTGAAAAACTAGAAATTCCAGAAGATGGGACCAAGTTCAGAGAGTTATGATATATCTTTGGAGACCTGCAGATGATGTGGGCAAGTAAAAGTTCACAAGGTTGGATTGTGTTTAATTTTCATTAATATTTATTATAGACCTAAGTGAGGCAGTTGAAATTTGTGTCATGATATTTGTTAACTATTTAGACAATGTTGAATTCTTCCACAAGAAACCTTGATTCTGAAATTCATTAGTGTCACTTACCTAATGAGAATTTCTTCTGGATCTTAATGGACAACATCCATATTTTTGCATCATGATTTTCAAGCATAGAAAAACATGTTGGTAATGAATTCATTGAAAATTTCAAAGAATTTACTAGGAAAGATGGGATTCCAGAAGAAAATATTGTAAATCTCACTGAAACAGGTAATGTGACTACACTTTTTCCTGAATGGATAATATATAAATATACTATCAGGAAACATATTTATTTATTTCAAAATCATATTTCCAGAAATTATCCTTTATAAAACTTTTGTGCTGATAGTTTGCATTTTTCCCTGTTCCTGTTTTATCATAGACATCTGTCTTAAAAACTCCAATTATTAGATGATTGGAAGCAGTGACTTTGAGGCCTGCCATTTATTTTGTCAGTAAGTTAAAATTTCCTCTTATCCCTGCCACTATAAATCTAAGTCAATAAGCAAATATTAAGCTGAACAGGTGCCATATACTTATAGCAACTTAGTTTCTTGTTCCAATAACAGAAATTATGCTGCTAGAGAATATGTTCTCTATATCAGATAGCTTTGTTTCTACTGGTAACTTCCAAGGTCGTTTTGGTTGAGGAGATTAGGGCAGAAGCAGTTATAGTGACAAAGTATTAAAATGCACCCAGTGATGATTTAGTTATAAGTAACAGAAGCTGGTGGAGGATGGGAACATTGGCAAAGCAGTTAAAGAGGCAAAGGTTCAAATCACAGTAATATACAAAAAATATGGAACACTTCACAAATTTGTGTATTATCCTTGCGGAGGAAGAAAGCTAATCTTCTCTATATCGTTCCACTTTTAGTATATGTGCTGTTGAAGCGAGCACTGGTTCAAAATATTTTAAGGGGACTAGCACAAAGCTGATCATTAAAATGATACATTGTGATTGCATTGGTTATAGTTGAAAATTGGAGATGAAATTCTACCATTAAATAAGAGATATATGAAATTTGTTAGATGTGTATTATGGAATGTATCACAGAAACAAATCAAAATGTGTCACAATTTGGATACTTTTCAAATAGTTAAAGTAATTTAAAATGCAGCAATAAGATTTACAGCACAGTAGCATGTAGGCACGGTAAAACATATACACATAAAATCCTACATTTTACAAGGATATTTAGATAATGTAGGCCATATAGCAAACACAGTAGAATATGTTTTGAGGTAGGAAAGAAAAATTGCGATAGGGTTTGGACAGAATGGAAGACATGAAATATTGAAATGAAAGAAAGTAAATATAACAAAAGACAAAAAAAAGAAGTCTTAAACAGACAGAGGGTGGCCAATCACTATGAAATGAGAAGTAAGAATAGTAAATTTATGTCCTAAAGTCAAAATAATTAACCAATAATTTTTTTAAATGCAATCTTAATGTATTTGTATTTGAAGTAATTCAATAAAGCAGTGCTTAAACCATTCTCCATAGTGTCATACATTTGAGGATCCTACTGCAGAAATAGAGAATATTGACTAGTCTATGTTTTAGATACAATATTTTCCTCCCAACATTGCATGTTAAAAGGGAAAGTTAACCAAAAGTAAAACATAGGAACTCATGAAATAAATTAATAAACATGATTAAACAAATAAGTACATACATACACAAATAAATTAATATTTGCTCACTGGTGAGCAGAAATTGTCCTGAATAATTAGTAGACAGCCCCAGGCACTTTGTGAAACTTTCAAATACTTCAAGGAAAATCAACAAATTGCTTAATATCTCCGAAGGGAGAATCTGAAAGGTGAAAAAAATCTATAAATTGTTCTCACTCTGCCATGTTAAGAAACACATGGGGGAGTCAACACAAAGGATTCATTACAGGTAAAAAGATAGAAAATTTCATCTAATGTCATATTTTATTGTTATTTACAATGTTTCAGTGACATTTGCAAGGTCCCACTTTTATTCGATGACAAAGACATAGTAAAATATGAGGATTTAATTCAATTCTGTATGCGTTGTATTGGGCAATAGTGCCTGAGGAGAATAGGACCTCTCTTCTTTTTTCTTCATATTAATTTTTCGAATTTCACATTGGTAGTAAGGCTTCCTTTTTGTATTGGTTGTGAAGCTCCATTCTCATAAGCATCTTGAAAACATCATCATTATATGGCTTATATAATATTTATGCTTTATATAAATAAGTATATAATAATGGAAGTCAAAATTGAGAACAAATAAAGTATAATTAAAGGGACAAGAATAAAAAATTTTCACAGATTTCTAAAGGCAAAGGTATTCAGTCCTTCATTTGGAGTCTCTCCAAATTTTTTTGGCATTTACTGGATTTAATATCATCAATGCCCTTCTCATAACTAAAGTAATATTTAATATACATTGAGATAAATGTAAAAAGATGCATCAAAAATCAAAATCAAATATTCAACAAGGATAGTAAATGAGGAAAAAAGAATTATTGCTTTCCATAAAATTCCAAAGCTGGTGAAAGGAAGCTTATGGAATTCTCTTACCTTATAGGAAAATCTGTACAAACCAATGCAATTTTTAAAAAAATGTTTCATCATAGCATCTTAACAAGATTTATATTGCTTCTTATAGTAGTCACTGACAATATTTTTTTCTAAGTATAGTATCTACTGATGCTCAATTTGATAATTCTGACAAAGGAAAGTGTGGGCATGGGGGCCAGATAGGATATCAGAAAGTCACAACCTTAAAGCAATGCTTATGTGATATCTCTGTGGTAATCGTGAATCATTTTTATACTTTACTGACATAAAGCATATTTTAATATTTAGTTGCTTGGAGCCTCCTCAGAGCCTGCTGGCATTGCTATTTTCATTATAACCAGGTTCATTCCTATGTTTGTTTGTTTTTTAAGAAAGTGTTGATGGTCATAATTTCTCAAACCACCAATTCTTTTATCTTCACATGTCATCCTCATTTACACTGTTTTGCTTTTACATTTGTGACTTATTGGGGTTATATTAACATTTTTATATGATGACATTTATCTGCGTTATAGAGCAGAGAAATTCCGTGTGAAGTTAGTCCATGTAGCCTTAATGTGCAGAAAGATTTAAAATAGCAAGTAACCCATGAACACTGAATCCTTAGTGTATTTTATTTTGCCTTTATACTGCTGGATAGTATATGACATTTTAGCTCATTTTTCCCATAAAGACTTTCTTTTATCAAAGGTAATTTTTATGAAAATTCATTGTAGAAAACCAATTACAATGTCTTCACTTTCTCCCTTGCTCAAATGTCCTCATTTTATCTAAGATTCTTCGACAAAAAAAATATATTTGATGTTTAACAAACAAATTTCCTATATCATTTATAATGAAAATGCCCCTAAAGGAGGAGGAAATATTTTAAGTAAATTCATATTTAAGGTAACATTACGATATTTAAGTAAAATCAATTGATGGTCCAATTTTTGGTCATGCTGTGTTGGAGTGGAAGAAAGCTGTGGTCACTTACATGTAAAACAACCTTCTCAACCTATTCAACATCATAGCCCTGAAATAAGCATAATAAAAGAATTATTTTCAATTTACTTACTGTCAACACTTAAAAAAAAATGAAAAAAAACAAACGACCACAATGTATTTAATATTTGAGAGCTACTTTCAGGTACCACAATCACTTTGAATCATTTTTTGAATCATTTTTTAATAATTCTCACTCATCTTCCCCAACAATGTTGCAAGGAAGTATTCATTTTGCAGAAGTGAATAAGGAGATTTAGAATACTTCCATCATATTCCCAAAGCTCCCCTTTTTATATGGAACAAATGTTTGAATACAGAGGCTTTCTCTCTCTATGTCTCTATCTCTCTACCTTATATCTCATGAATGTTTCCCTGCTTAAAGATAAATGATCCCAAATGTGATCTGTGAGATTTTCCTTAACTTTTCCATACACTTGTCATATACCTATTGTGTGTATTAATTGTTTCCACCTGTACCACCTTTCACAAGACTATGTAGTAACAACGGGTTCTAAATGTTTCCAAAAAATTTTTGGAATTTGTTTATTAAATATTTATTGTATAGTTAACAAGTGCATCATTCCATATTACATAATTTTAATTCCATAAATATCATCATGTAATTGACATTACATAAATAAAAAAAGAATTTATTATAATCGTACATATACCTAATAATTTTTTTCTGCATCTCTATTTATCTTGTCTACCCATCTCTGTCTCTGTCTCTATCTCTGTAAATGTATGTTTTATTTGTGAGGACTGAGTTTGTATTTAAATATCTGAAATTTGGAAATTTTGTTGCTTATTCATACTGCTTTGCATACAAAAATATCTCCTATGTGATATTACATGAAAGATATTATGTTGATGTCTCTATCCAGAATAGGTTATAGATGCTGATGGACAAACACAATATAACAGTGCCAAAGGAAGTCATTCTGATGGGAATCACAAACCGCCCTGAGCTGCAGGCTCCATTCTTTGGGCTGTTCCTCAACATCTTTGTGATCTCCTTGGTGGGCAACTTGGGCATGATCATCCTCACGAAGATGGACTCCAGGCTACAAACCCCCATGTACTTTTTCCTTAGACAACTGTCTCTCACATATCTTGGTTATTCAATTGCTGTGGGACCCAAAATGCTAGTAAATTTTGTTGTGGATGAAAATACAATCTCCTATCATTTTTGGGCCACACAGCTAACATTTTTCACCATGTTCATCATTAGTGAACGTTTTATTCTGTCAGCAATGGCCTACGATCGCTACGTAGCCATCTGTAACCCACTACTCTACCCTACCATCATGTGACAAAGGGTATGTTGGGTCCTGGTGACAATCCCCTATTTCTACAGTACCTTTATTTCCCTTCTTGTCACCATCAAGATTTTTAATGTAACCTTCTGTAGCTAAAATGTCATCTGTCATTTCTCCTGTGAGAGTCTCCCCTTGTTATCCCTACTCTGCTCAAATACACAAGAAATTGAATTGATAATTAAGATATTCTCAGTTTTTAATTTGATATCATGCCTCCCCATAGTTTTTGTATCTTACCTGCTCATTCTTGGAGCCATTCTCAGAATGAACTCTGCTGAGGGCAGACACAAGTCCTTCTCCACTTGTGGATCTCATCTAACAGTGGTAGCTGTGTTCTATGGGACTTTAATATTCATGTATGTGCAGCCCCAGTCTAATCATTCTAATGACACTGATAAAGTAGCTTCCATATTTTACACACTGGTTATCCCCATGTTGAATCCCTTAATCTATAACTTGAGAAAAAAGATGTAAAATATGCTGTAAAAAAAGACTTGGAAAAAAGTATGCAATAAGTTTTCTTAAATTTCCCTGTAGAATATGGTAC
>JAQZBX010079175.1:0-14017 GCA_029593785.1 Cabassous unicinctus | reverse complement strand
GAGAGTATTCGCAGGCATGTTTACTTCTATGCAGTCTCTCCAGTGCCAAGCCTTTTAAATTCCACTAAATAGAAGTTTCTTATGTTCCCTATGTCTATTTTCGTCACTCAGCTCAAATGTGCACATTGCTGATCGTCCCTCTTGGCCACGTCCTCCTTCCCTGAAAACTCTTCTCCTGCCTCCTGGTTCTGACCCTCTTCCCCCACTTCTTTGTGTTCAGGGCACCCACCACCCATCAGAGTCTTTGCCACTGAGAGGTGAAGAGCTTTCTTGTTAGTCTGTTTTTTGCTTATTATTATTATTATTTTGGAAATAATGAAAATGCTCTAATGGTGATTGAAGTGATGAACACACAACTATGTGATTATGCCAGAAACCGTTGATTGTACTCTTTGGATGAATTGTATGCTTTATTAATATGTATCAATAAAATTTATTTGTTAAAAAAAAAAGAATTTCTCCTCCATAGTTCGCCCACTTCCTCATAGTCTCCAACGTTTTCTCTCACCTACTGCTGAAACCTGGACATCACCCGTAAGGCCGCTCTAGCAGTTACTCTTTTTCTCTTACACCCCAGCTGCTTTTCCGGAGTTGGAGTGTGATTTCACGCTGCTCACCAGTTAATAAGTTAGCCTGCTGTTGTTTCGTGGGTGCTGGCGGAAGACGTGCCATTCCTGGATCAGAGACAGAATGCATCACTCCCAGCACGGCAAGGAGCCAGTGCATCCTCTTCGCCTCAGCTCCCCTTGGCCCTCAAGTCCTGCAGGGGCAGTGGGGACCCCAGGGGGTGTGTTTAGTGGGTTTGTGTTGAGTCTGAGGAACGCTGAGCTTGGGGAACCCTCCTCTTTTACAGAAGGCAATAGGCAAACTCGCTCTTTGTCCTGGAGGGACAGCTTACCTCGTTCCTCAACATTGCTTGCTGTAAACAAAACCCTGAGAAACAGCCCAGACGAAGAGTGGTCAGGACCTTGTATTCCTGGCGTACCAGGAAATGTGTGTGGGGGCTCAGGGCCAGGGGCAGCTTGCCTCCCTAAGAGCTCACTCCTTGGCCCTAGGTGTTCTTGCTGAACTCAACTATCACTCCATCCACTGCTCTGATTGGTTCAGAGGCTGTGACCAAATCCTTTCAGCTTGTCTCGTGTGGCATTTAATCCATGGAACTTCAAGCAGCCAGCACCGGCCTCCGCCATGCCGCCAGCTTCCCTGACTGGTCGCCGGTGAGAACGTAGCCAGGGGCCCAGCAGGTCTTATTCCAGACAGTCCAAGGCTCGGCCGCTCGCCATCACAGCCCATGCGAGTGAGTTTTAGACTCACCTGCTGATCTTTGGCGTCACGGTCAGTGATTACAGGAGGCCTCAAAACAGCCCCCACCCCTACTGGACAGGTGTGCCGCGGCCCACACACGAATGTGCCGCCAAGGCGCTGCTCGCCCCTCCAGGCCAGAACGTGTGGCTTGGCTCGCCAGGACGCTGCTTCTCGCGTCTTCATAGGTCGCCCCAGGACCCCCTGGGCGCAGGATAAGTACATGCACTTTGCACCTGTCAGAGTGAAGCAAATTGTGCACATGTGACGGCAGGTGAGGGTACGTGTTCGGGTGTCACCCTCGACAGCAAAGGGCACGAGAGCACAGTTGAGGCTCGGTCGCGCTCAGGCCAGGGTTTCTGCTTTCTCAGCAGGTGGCCCATGGGGCAGCTAAGCTGCTCTTGACGCGGGCGTGAGCCCGGCGGTGGCTGGACGGAAGATGGAGACGACTCCTGCCCCTCCGCCACTGCTGGGGCCGGGGTTGCTACTCTCCCTCCAGCCGCGGTATCGGTGCCCATCCCAGGAGCGATGACATCGCCACATCGACAAGCTTTCCCTGTTCTTACCCCTCTTGTCATAGAGGGCTCGGGTGTGAGTGGGACAAGGGCATTTTTACAAAATTGACAGGCCCACTTGACCCTGTGTGGGCCATGGTCAGGGGACTTGGTAAGCAGGGTACTCCAGCAAAGGGGCCTTAGCTTTGTGATGAGGCCCACGTGAACCCAGCACGAGAAGCCACGCGGCTAAACCAGCCTGACACCTGGGGAGTTTACTAACCAGGCCAATCTGGTTACGGGAAGAAAGAAGTACCGTGCCCAGGAGTGGCCAGAATCCCGTTTTCAGAATAGGGGAGTGGCTGAGAGGAGATGACCCCTTTTGGGGGACAGCTGAATTCAGTGGACAAACTGCCTGGCTGGGGCACGTGGCACAAAAGAGGTGAGAGCGGTGGGCTCAGAAATCTTTCTTTCTTTCTTTCTCTATCCCCCCGCTTGCTGCTTGTGCTCGCTGTGTCCACTGGCTTTGCGTATTTCTGTGTCTGCTCGTCTCCCTTTATTGGGTCAGCTCACTGCGCAGGCCAGCTCGCCTTCTCCGGGAATCGAACCCTGGAGCCTCCTATATGGCAAACGGGAGCCCAACCACCTGAGCCACAGCCGCTTCCCCTCAGAAATCTCTTTGCGTTTGCTTCTGAGGGGCATTTCCAGCACGCAGCTGCCTGGTGCGCGGCGCTGTTGTCCCGGGCAGCCCTCTAAAGCCTTTGCCACTCCGATCGCTGGTTTCCCTTTCTCCTCCTGGAAGTCTGCGCAGACCCTCTTGGACCACCAAAGAGGCTCGGGAATCATCTCTCTAGCGCTGCTGGGCGAGACCCCTCTGGCATTCTCGGTAGAATGTGTGCAGCCTCGAGACCGGCACCTCCGCGGTGGGAGCCATGGCAGTAGACTGAAATGACCCTGCAGGCTCGCTTTACTCTCCCTTCCCCATTTTTCTGACACGTCTCTGAATTCTTTCTTCCGACGTAGCCAAGAACCTATAAATCCAGCTTCCAGTAACACAAACAGCAGGAAAAAGGATTGGGAGGGAGAAGAGGAAAGCCCCCCACCACTTTAAGGACACCTTTACATCTCATGGTGATGCGGAAATTTGTCTTTTCTGCCAAAGTGCTGGCTTTTGTTCAGAAAGCCTCCCCTGCCTGAAGACGATAAGCATGTTCTCCAATATTTTTTCAAATGATGTTATGACTTTGCATGTTTATATGGTTTCAGTTATTAATTCATCTGAAAATTTTTTTTGTGTAGGGTACAAGATAAAGACCCAAATTAATTTTTTCCAAAAGATGTTTTACAGTATAATGTATCTTTTCCCCATATAACAAATGCTACCTTCACCAAATACTCAGTGGAAGCATGAGGGCCCCACGGATCAGACTCAGGGACATAAAGACTCCGGGTGTCCAATAGCGAACACTCTCACCCAAATGGGGCCAGGAGGAGAAGGGTCTGACCTGAGTGAGCTGAGTGGGGACAGGTAGGGTTGAAACAAGCTGCCCGATGTGCTTTGGTTGTTCACACTCCATGCAGGAGAAGGAAGAGGTGTTACAATAAAAGGACAGCAAACTCCGTGGGCCCAGGGAAAAGGCGCTGGGATGTGGCTGCCGAGTTGGAGGGCCCCAGAGGCTCCCGGAGGTTGAGGTAAATGGCAGCAGCCTTGCTGTTTGATGTAAAGCTTTAGGTGAGCAAAAACATGACAAGTGCAGCTGGTTGAGTCCCACAGGTGGCCACTTAAAACCAAGAGTGACTACAAAGCCTTGCTCACTGGGCCCCTGCCCCGTCCCTCTCTGCTCCACCCTCCGCTGTTCTAACGAAAGTGCCGCCTATGCTGGGGGTCTTCAGGAAGGGGAGGGTCTTAAACAGCTCTGTTGGATCCAAACTCCCAGGTCACCATCTCACCCAGTCCAGTGGGGGCGGCCTTGCTGGATTCAGGGGTGGTGGAAGGCACCCAGGGCTCCAGCACAGAGCGAGGACAAAAAGAAAGGTCCAAGGCAGCCCTTGAGTGCCAGTCCCAGGGCCAAGGGAGCTTCCAGCTGCCCCTGCACTTCCCTGTGCTGCTCCACCCCACCCCAGACCAATTACATCAAAGTTCTGGAGGTGGGGCCCAGACATAGGCATTTTCAAAAGCTCCCTGGGTGATCCTAATGTGCAGCCAGGTTGCAAGCCATGCATTTACGCCAATCATGACAAACCTCTTCTCCCCTTTCCCAGCTGTGTTAGTCAGCCAAAGGGGAACTGATGCAAGGTACCGGAAATCTGTTGGCATTTACAAAGGGTATTTATTTGGGGTAGAAGCTTACAGTCACAAGGCCATAAAGCGTAAGTTACTTCCCTCACCAAAGTCTGTTGCCATGTATTGGAGCAAGATGGCTGCCGGTCTCTGCGAGAGTTCAGCCTTTCTCTCCCTCCTAAGGCTCTGTGGTCCCAGCTTCTTCTGAAATCAGCTGTAGGCTAGCATAAGGCTCATCTCTCTCCCCGGGGCTCATTTCTTTCCAGGCTTTCTCAGCTGTTCAGAGCTCTGGTCTCATCAGCTGCAAACTATCAGGTGAATGACTCGACTCTCTCCCTGGGGCTCCAGCGTCCAAAACTAAACCCTCTGTGTTCTCCTTCTCTGTGTATTTACTTTCCTGTCTTTGACTGAACATCTGTTTATATAGCCCACAAAGAGGTGGGGGTGGGGACTCAAACCGAGTTACCCTAATGATATGGTCAAATAAAAGCCCTAATCTTGATTTAATAAAGTAAAAGTGAAACCTCTGAATCGAATACAATCTAATACACCCAGAGGAACAAACCAGTTTACAAACACAATCCAATATCTATTTTTGGAATTCATAAACAATACCAAACTGCCACACCAGCCTTCCTTTCAGAAGGGGTGACCATGGACATAGTTCTGGCCTTTGACATCTATGTGGAAATTTACTGAGAGTTAATTTTTGATGAGAAGAAGTGATGTGGTTGGAACTAAAGTTTCTTCCCTTTTCCAGTTCCGAATGTGGAAGTGATGTCTAGCGCCACAGCAGCCATCTTGTGACTGTGAGGCACTAAAGCCAAGGGCATCAGACAATACACTTAAGCTGGCAGGACAGAAAGTTGGAAAGCCTGGATCCCTAGGGCATCACTGAGCAGCTAAACCAATCTTAGTAACCTTACCTCTAGATGTGAGGGGGGAAAAAGCAACTTAACAACCTTTATTTGTTTAATGAGTCTTCTGTTTATTCCAGTAGAACACATTCATAATGACACATACACATGGGTAGAACTGCGTTGGGTACCCTTGGTGACATTCAATTATGTGTACAAAGAAAAATGTATAAGCATGTACACAGCAATATTGCTGGTCACATCTCAAATTAGAAACCACCTACATATATTCATATATTATAGAATATACATAGCAAGAGACTAAAAGAATGTCTACTTATTCTCTAATACAAGATATATCAAACAAACCTATTACATGTATCTTCTCTGAATAATTATTCATTCAAAGGAAAAATTATAATCTGGAAATATGGAATAATTAGAACCAGAAAGGATGGAAGTAATATACTTAATTATGAATATGTTATATTAGAACCATGCACCCCTCTCTTGTGTTGGGAGAATGAACTGACACCTTTTTGGATGGATGAGTTATACAAATGATGTCCTTCTCACACAAATAACCTACCTAGTGGTTCTTACATTTCAGCATGTATCATCTGGAGTAACCAGTTAAAAATGTAGATTCTGGGTGTCAACTCTGAGATTATGATTTAGTTTGTGGGTGAGGCCCATAAACCTGCATTTTATTTTATTTTTACTTTTCATTCATTCATTCATTCATTCAGGAGGTACTGGAGATTGAATTGTGACTTCCTACATGGGAGGCAGGTGCTCAACCACTGAGCTACATACACACCCAAATCTGCATTTTAAAGAAATGTTCTGGCCCACTTGGACAGATAATCCAAAACCACACGTTCAGAAATATTGGTTTAGGTCAATCTTCCTGTCTCGTTTTGTTTTTAAGTGTGTCACTTGTAAACAGCATGTGACTGGAGATCCAAAATCCAATCTGAAATTCCCCTTTAGTCACATTTATATGCTTGAAATAATTTCTGGCAAGCAGCAATTTTGGACCTGCTCAGGGAAATTCAAGCCTGGTATGCATCATTAGGGAAACAACCGTCAGGGCAAAAAACTAGGAAAAAACAGTGAGCAATCTTGATTAACACTGAGTAACTGGTCCGGCCAGGGATTGGGGAAACGAGACAACACCTTCTCCCAGGGTCTCTGTTGTGTTCCCAAGTTCAGGGAATATTGGGTAAAGGAATAACAAACATGTAGAAACAAAAACAAGACACACATTCCCCAGTATTGTTTCTCAACATTTTATCAAACTCAGGCCCTTGTTTGAGAAACGCGAAATCTCATGCTCTCCTTTCATGTCACTTTAAGTTTCAACGTAAGTTAAATATGGTGACATAAATCAACATACAAAGCGCTTGTGTGTCCCGTGACCCTCTACGTCAGTCTCCAAAGAGAGGTAGTGGAGAAGATAAAAGAGGAGAAAGAGGAGTGGATAAGCAGGATCACAAAGCGGCAAAACCACCAAGTTCGCCAATTTCCTCAAGTCGGACCGGAAGGCCAGGTACCGCGTCGCGCCATCTTCCTGCGTCACTTCCCGTGCGACTTCCGGCGGAGGGCAAGATGGCAGTCGTGAGCAGTGTCCGCTGGCTGACCCGGGTAAGGCCGGAGAACACGCTGGGCAGGCGTGGGTGGGAGAGCGGCGGGTCTGCCCCGGGTTTCCTAAGGAGGGCTGGACCACGGCAGTATTGCTGTCTGAGGGTTCCAGACCCGACCTCACAGGCGTACCTGTCTCGGTCCCAGGCGTTGGTCGCCTTCCCGAACCCGGGGGCATGGAGGGGCCTGGGCACCTCGGCCGCGGTGCGCGCCGCCTCGACAAGCCAGGTAGGCACGAGTCGGGCTCCAGTCTCGCCCATGCCTCTCTCCCCTCCTCGCGGCCCCCTTTCCGGCTTTCTTCTCCGCGTCCCTGTCCCCTGCGCCCAGGAACCCCCGCTCCCGCCCCACCTCTAGCCTCGCTGGCTCTGCCCGCAGGCCGAGGACGTGAGGGTAGAGGGCGCCTTTCCGGTGACCATGCTGCCGGGAGATGGAGTGGGGCCTGAGCTGATGCACGCTGTCAAGGAGGTATTCAAGGTGAGTGGCCTGGGGGGATCAGCCAGCAGAGAGTGGGAAAGAACTTATTCGATTTTGACCCTGCGATTTCTGGGACCTGTTTCTGAAGGCTGCCTCTGTCCCAGTGGAGTTCCAGGAGCACCACCTGAGTGAGGTGCAGAATATGGCATCTGAGGAGAAGCTGGAGCAAGTGCTGAGTTCCATGAAGGAGAACAAGGTGGCCATCATCGGTATGTGTGCCCCCTTGCCATCTGCCCACCAGTCAAAATGAACAAAAGTTCATTAAGTCCTCTTTTCTACATACTAATACATTAACTCCTCACAGCTCCTACCACTGGTACACCCACATTTGTTTCTTTTGGGAGGTCTGAAGTTGACAAATCATGTCAGCTGTGAATGCAGAAAGGCTTCAAGGGTTAGGAGTCTATCAGGAGCTTTCATCAAGTCCTGTTAATTGTTTCTGGAATGCTACTTCTAGCTGCCTCTTTTTTTCTGTCTTCTTTTCTGCTGCCATACTTTAATCTGCTCTTGGGAGTTTTTTGGCTTCCAGTTGTGCCCCTATAGTCCATTTTCCGCATCTTTTCTCTCAGAAACATCAGCTTGATGTTGTCAGACTCACCCTTAGTATAGGAAAGTAAATTCTTTATAAGCTGGCCCTCAGGCTTTTCTGATTTGGTTTCCATGACACTTATTCTGTGCTTTGGCCATACCAGACTGTGTGTTGGTTTCCAAGTACATATACTATCTTGACTCATGCTTTTCTCTTGCCCTGAATAGTCTTCCTTTACTGCTAGAATCCTCATCACTCACTGTATTAGTTTCCTAGGCTGCTGTAACAAATTACCACACACTTGATTTAAAACAACAAAAACTTATTCTCTCACAGATTTGGAGGCTGGAAGTCTGAACTCGGAGTGTCTGCAGGGCCAGGCAGCCTCTGAATGCTTAGGGGAGAATCAGCTTCTGGTGGTTCTGGGCTTTCCTTAGCTTGTAGATGCATGAATCTAGTCTCTACTTCATCTCCACGTGGCCTTCTGCCCTCTGTGTTTCTGTTTCCTCTTCTCTTATAAGGACTTGTTTTTGGATTTAGGGCCCCCCAAATCCAGGGTAATCCTATCTTGAGATCCTTAACTTAGTTTGCTCAGGTCCTGGTTCTAGGGGTTAGAATATGTAATTATCCAAGTCCCAGCTCTTCTGTGACATTTCTTGATATTTCCAGAGGTAATTTCTTCTCTGCATTACTAGTACTTCTTTAATACTTCTCCCATGGTATTTGCTAGGTCTTTCATATTTTCTGTTTTCCCTAGTGAGTTTGCGGCTCAAAGGCAGGGATTGAGTGTTTTTTGGTTGTTGTCTTTATTGCTTAGGATATGCTTGATATTCAGTTAAGTGTAGGTTGAGAAAATGCTAAATCAATAGACACAGAAACATCAAGAGAGGCCACAGATCTCCTGGCATTGTTTCTCAACTTATTATTAAACCCAGGCTTTTTGATAAACATGAAAAATCTCATGTTTTCCTTTAAGGTCATTTTGAAGTTTCAACATTCATTAAATGTGACTAAAAATAAAGCAGTGGACAAAACGACATTATTCTCCTTTTTCTCTTGTCCCCAGAGGCAGTTAAAGGGCCACTGATGTGGAATTAGTTGATGGGGAGGCTGGGTTATATTATATCCCTGACAGGACTGGACACTGGCCCGGGCTCCCTTGGGCTTAGCTTGTGCCTGACACCCCCTCTTGCCCCCCTACCCCCAACTCTTTGCAGGAAAGATCCACACCCCGATGGAGTACAAGGGGGAACTCGCTTCCTATGACATGCGGCTGAGGTAGGTGGTGGGGCAGTGTCAGGGGGCACTGGGGCACTAGGTGCAGTGCTCATGGCTCTGCCCTACCCGCCCACAGGCGCAAGTTGGACCTGTTTGCCAATGTGGTCCATGTGAAGTCACTCCCTGGGTACAAGACTCGACACAACAATCTAGATCTGGTCATCATTCGGGAGCAGACAGAAGGGGAGTACAGCTCTCTGGAACACGAGGTGGGGTTTCAGGAATAGGGAAGCGTGGGGATGGGGTGGGAAGAGAGGCATAGCTCCTCCCCAGGGTCACCCAGCTGCTTCTCTCTTCTTACCCAGAGTGCGAAGGGCGTGATTGAGTGCTTGAAGATTGTCACTCGGACCAAGTCTCAGAGGATTGCAAAGTTTGCCTTTGACTATGCCACCAAGAAGGGGCGGGGCAAGGTCACAGCTGTGCACAAGGCCAACATCATGTGAGATGGCTTTGTTCAGGGTGGTTCCTGGGAAGTGACCCTGTACTCTTGCCTGAATCTGTTCTCTTTGGCCCATGGACAGGAAACTTGGGGATGGCTTGTTCCTGCAGTGCTGTGAAGAAGTTGCTGAGTTGTACCCCAAAATCAAGTTTGAGACGATGATCATAGACAACTGCTGCATGCAGGTGGGCCACCCCCCCACATCCCCACTCACCTGATGCTTGGGCTGCACGGCATGGGGTTCACGTCCTCTGTGTCCACGTCTCGCCCCCCAGCTAGTGCAGAATCCCTACCAGTTTGATGTGCTTGTGATGCCCAATCTGTATGGGAACATTATTGACAATCTGGCTGCTGGCCTGGTTGGGGGAGCTGGTGTGGTCCCTGGTGAGAGCTACAGTGCGGAGTACGCAGTCTTCGAGATGGTGAGTGAGGCCCTTCCTTTGACTGCAGTTTACCCCTCAATTCCTCCCCTGCCATCCCTCCCCATCTCTGCCTCTCCCATAATGCCCTTCTCCAGCCTCAGTCTCCCCTCGGTGACTCTGGCCCTACGCTGTCCTCACAGGGCGCCCGGCACCCATTTGCCCAGGCAGTGGGCAGGAACATAGCCAACCCCACGGCCATGCTGCTGTCAGCTTCCAACATGCTGCGGCACCTCAAGTAGGTGCACGGAGGCGGCGTGCTGTGAGGGGTGCCTGGGTGGGCGGGGCACTTGGCCGGGGGTGGGGTGGGGCTGTGGGCAGTGGTCTCAGTGTCTGCCTGTCCACGTTGACAGTCTCGAGTATCACTCCAGCCTGATTGCGGATGCAGTGAAGAAGGTGATCAGAGTCGGCAAGGTGAGCTCTGCAGGGCCTGGTCTTACGCACTCCCTCCTGGTCCCCTTGACAATTTGTCTGGTCTGCCCCTTCCCATTCAGGGCTGTTCTTCACCTCCCTCTTGGCTGTTTCATCCTCATCTGCTTTGCCTCTTAGTTCCCATCTTGTTCCTGCATCATCAGCTCTGCCCCTCTCGTGGGTCTTGTCTAACCCAGCAGCTGCCGCTCCTTCTGCACACCATCTCCATTCTGGCTTTCCTCCCACCTGGTCCTGGTCCACACTTCCTTCAAGGTCACCTCATCTTGTCTGGGCTGCAGATTCCCCACTTCATGCCCAGCCTAGCTCCCGTGGGCGTAGGCTGGCCAAGGCGGCTTCTCACTTTTCTAGACCTGGCCACTGCCTTCCATTTACACTGCACTTTCTGGCCTGTCTGCCCCCCCCCTTGGATTCTGTCTCCATTCACATTACGCCATGCCCTTCACAGGCTCTCTTCTCTTCTCCCCACGGCTGCTGCCGATGGTGGCTGTAGGTGCGGACTCGAGACATGGGCGGCTACAGCACCACCTCTGACTTCATCAAGTCTGTCATCGGCCACCTGCACCCCCATGGGGTCTAGAACCCTTTATTCCCTCCAAGCTCACAAGGACCATACTCCACACCCATCAGTGCAGTGGACCAGAATTGCCTCCTGGGGCAGAGCCTAGGTTGTCCTGGGCTGGCTTCCCAGGGAACTGTAGGTGGTGGGGGCTGCTAGGCCCAGGCCAGACAGAGGGATGATGCCAGTTCTCCCCCACAGGTCCGAACCTCTGACATGGGTGGTTATGCCACCTGCTGCGACTTCACGGAGGCTGTCATTGCCACCCTGCCCCACCCCCACCCCTAGGCCCCACCACCTGAGGGGGTCAATAAAGTAAAGCATGGCCACCAACTCTGATCTGTTTTTATTGGGATATAGGAAATGGGGCTTCTAGTCCTCCTGGGATAGTTTTTGCAATTTTTTCTTCTTCTTGGAGCTGCTCTTACTACTGGCAGCCTCCTCAGGTCCGCTGCTGAGAGGCTCCTCCTGCAAGGAGAGCTTCCTCTTTTTCTTGGAGGCTTTCCTGCTGTTGGCTGCCTCTTCGACATCGCTGACTGGCTCCTCTTTGGGCAAAGACTTCTTCCTTTTGGGAACACTTGTGGTGCCAGGGGTCTCTTCAAGATCACCACTGACCAGCTCCTCCTTGGACTTTTTCTTCTTGGGTTTGGAATAAGAGGCAGACAGGTCTTCCATTCCGTTCTCCTGAGGCACTTCCTGAAGCTTCTGCTTTTTCTTCTTTTTGGGTTTCTCACTTCTATCCTAAAGGAGAAAAAGACGGATGGCCATCATTCACTATGTGTACATGCACGTGTGCACACACCTCTAAGGATTTGGGGTTAGCAACATGTAATGAGGAATCACCTAAGCCCATCAATCCACAGAACACCACCCTGCTTAATAAGGACGAGCTGGTCACAACAGAATCCTCTTACCGCCATGCCAAGTTCCAGAGGGGAACCTGAAATACTATGTATGAAAATCCTGGGAGAAAAATAATTCTGCCTTGCACACTGGAGATCCATAGTGAGGCTGGGCGGGGGTGGAACACTACTGCCTCCAGACACTCGTCTGGGAGCAAGCAGAGCAGGTTTTACACACCACCTGAGGATTCCTGGGAAGCAGCTGAGCAGCACACACTTGCCCAGGGCTCGAGTGAGTTTTCTCAGCACCTCTCTCAACCTACAGGATCAAGTAGTTTGAGATGCTGTGGCCCGAAAGCCTGGAGCAAGGCTTGATGTACCATGCTCTGTTCTGCTGAAGTGCTACTGCAGGCCTCTTTTCCTGGGCTGACCTGCCTACCGACCTCACGCTCTTCTGGAGTACTGCTGTTGTTTTCTGAAGATGTCAGAGCAAGTGCAGCCAGCCGCTTCTTCTCCTTCTTCAACCGTTTCTTCTCCTGTTTTTCCAACTTCCTAGTAATCTCCGCAGCTGCTTCCTCTGCCTGATCAAAGAGAAATGCTGAAAAGTCTCTGAAGACCTCTGGCTTGCCAGACCTCCTTCCTGGCCTTATTGGATCAGGCTCATTAAATCAGTTTTTTGCCTCCACTTTACAACATCAGGCTAATACAGTTCATCACCTCCAACAGCCAGCTATGGTTCTCCCCACCTGGCCAGGCCCAGACTGACCTGAACCATTGCCTCCTTCATGACCTCCAGGTTCTTGCGTGGAATCTCTCCTGTCTCGTAGAAGGACAGCCGCTCCTCGACCTGCTCTCGAAGCTTCTCCCCAAATACGCTTGTGGGTACCTCTGGATATGTATGTGGGCAGACAAAGCCTGTCAGCACTTGAGGGATGTACCAGGCCCTGCCCTTTATTCATTCTACCCTCAGCTTCACTCAGACCCAAACTATCAACACTCACTCAATAGGTGAACTGCTGTTGACGAAAAATGTTACCATCATTGTAGAAGCTGCTAAGGTAGTCAGCCCACCCCTCCCACACATGCCAACCCTGCACCCCATACCCGAGAAGCAGTCAATCCGCGAGGCGATGCTGCATTTGTTTGCCAGGTACCGGGAAATGCGGCCCTTGTTCTTGGCGGCTGCTCGGCCAATGAAAGTGGAGTGGAAAATGAGTCCGTATTTGGGGGTGTTTCCCCTCGTCTTCAGGGCTCTGAGAGAGTAACAGTTAGTGGATTTTAAAACCAAGACTCTCAGCCCCACCTCCCCCTTTCCCCATCTGAGGAATTCTCTGCCCCCACCTCCCACAGACAAGGTATCCATGCCGCTGACCTGAAGGTTGGTCCCTTTGCTGGGCCCTGGGAATCACTCAGACACCAGGATTGGCCGTCACCCCCATGGCAGAGGCCTGCACAGGTCAGGGAGCCCTGGACAGCCATCACTGTGATCCCCAAACAAGCAGTGGGCACCAGAAGTGGCACCTGGGTGTGGGCAGGTGCCCGCACTGGTACCTGAACAGGGCCTTTTCAGCCCCAAGGATCTGCACTGTGGATGCTGGGTATTTGGCCAGGTTGGTGAGGCTGCCAGCATGAGCAATGAGACGTGCACCTACCTGGAGAAAGAGTCGAGGAGAAAATCAGGAGTGGAACTGCCTGTCTACTGACTGCACAACCCTCGCTCACATCCCCCTCGAGCACAGTGGGGAGATGTGGCGGGCCGGCGAGCACAGCAGTGCAGACACAGCAACATTCACTCCGCTTCTCCCCTCCTGGTAGCCCCCCACGCACCGCTTCCCCGATCAGGGCCGACAGGCTGGGGGCCACTTGGCTCATCTTGGATCGGAGGTAAGTGTGCAGGCTCTGGCGGTACTCTGACAGAGACACCACGCGGCGGGAGAAGCTCTCGATGTTTATCAAGTCGATGGCAGATATGTCCATGCCTAGGAAACACTAGGGGTGAATGAAGGGGCCTGATAACCAAGGCCCAGTGGCCTCACACCTGCCTGCCAGCTCTGTGACACTGACCCATGGAGGACCGCGAGGCATCCAGGATAGCCTTGGCCTTGGCTCCATCCATCGTCAGCTCCTCCAGCTCCTCCAGCTTCTCCTCGTTCAGCTCCCTTCGGTTTCCAATGAACTGAGCGAGGCGGCAGTACGTGGCATTGTCGTTGACAACCTTCACCAGCTCTGGAAAGTGGTAGCCATACCACTCCCTGCAAAGAGGCAGTCAACTCCTGGGCCCAGCTGCCACACCTCAAACAATAAAGGTACAGCCAGGTTCCATAGCTCCCTCTATTCCATGTCCCCCCACTCACAATTCAGACCAGGCACAAGGCCTGGGCTGAGGTGTACATGGGGTAGGCTCACTCTGCCTCCTTTTTCTATACAGTCAGTGCAAGAACACAGCCTGTGGTAAGCACCAGGAGGCCCA
>JAQZBX010079174.1:0-14018 GCA_029593785.1 Cabassous unicinctus | reverse complement strand
GTTATCTTACACAAAAGAAAGCAGTGAGGACAAGAGACAAATTTGCTTTCTCATATTGCTACTCATTCTAAGTTGATTCATCAATAAAATGATTTTTCCATCCAAATGGAGATGAAACATTCTTGAAGAATACAATTAATAATTTTCAATTATATGTATTTTAATATAAAAGAATGTAATTAGGTACTTTCACTATGGATACAATTCTACAATAGAGAAAAATTGCTCACTGTTGAGAAACATTAAAAATACTCCAATTTCCAAGCTCACGGTGAGTTTTTAAAAAATATTTTAATTATTTTTTTAGTTTAGTAACTATGAAACATGAAAAGTAAGCAACTCATGCTGGCCAAATGACTATTGGGTCTAGAGCATGTCTCCATAATTCATAGACTTGAGATTTTGTGAAATGTTTAAATGTGTGCTTCAGTTTCCTCTTTTCTGAAATGGAGATTGATAATATTACAAATTCAGCCTGACTTTCATAATATATAAAGAAAATATGAACAGTATTGAATGCAACCCTGGCACAGAGCAAGATCTTAATTCATACAAACAAGGTGAATCCATATGAAATAACGTTTTTAGGACCTAAATGCTATTAATTGATTTATGGTGGTTGAGAAACGATAACATTCCCTTTTATTATTATTATTTTTTTCCTAAAAGAGATTTAGATTACATAAATGGACTGTTAAACAAAAGACACAGGGATTCCCATATGCCCCACTCCCCACACCTCCCACACCCTCCCACATAAACATCCTTCATTAGTGTGGCACATTCATTGCAACTGATAAATGCATCCTGGGGCTTTACCATTAAGCATTGACCATAGTTCTCACTGTAGTCTTCACTCTTCTCCCTCACAGTTCTGCATGTTATGTGATGATATAAAATGGCCTATATCTGTCATTGCAATGTCACTCAGGATGATTCCCAAGTCTGGAAAAAAACCCTCGTATTACAACTGCTTTTCCTTGTCCTTGCCCCCAGTGCTTCAGTGGCCACTGGCTCCACATCAGTGTAATTTCTTCCATTGCTAGAATCATAATATGTCTACAGTAGATTACCAGAATATATCTAATGATATATTCTACTATATCATTCCCTTTGAATCACCTTATGGGTAAAGAATTAGCTTATAAAAGAACATCAGTAGTAAATCACTTATTTGAAAGAAATAATTATTTATTGCTTTTGAATATGTAGAAACTTATTATTAAAAGTACACAAAATCATCATGGAGTCAACATGTATAGGAGATGATAAAAACATACTAATGTTCTATCTTTTTATACGGTATAAGTAACTTTAGAAATTAGTGCAAGATATGTACTTGAGAGTTTAGAATTAGGTGGATTAAATATTATATCACCAGGGACTGTTGTAATGCTTTATTGAGGTATAATTTGCACCCTATAAAATTCACACATATTTTAAATTACAGTTCAATAGATTTTAGTAAATTTATACTGATGTAAACATTACCAACTCCAGTTTCAAAGTACTTCTGTCTCCGATAAATTTCCCTCATGCCCAAATGTAGTCAATCCCCAATTCAACCCCAATGAAAGTAAATAACTGATCTGCTTTTAGTCTTTATAGCTTTGACATTTCTATAAATTCCATATACATGTATTCATATAATATATACCTTTTCTAGGTCTGGCTTCTTTCGCTTAGCATTATTTTTTTCAGCTTCATTCATGTTATAGCATATTTCAATATTTCATTCTTTTTATTTTCAAATATTTCATTGTGTGGACATCGTACAATTTTTGTCCATTAATCAATTAATGGGCATTTGAATATTTTCCACTCTTTTGCTCTTGTGAATAATGCTGCTCTGAATAGTCACATGGATATAGTTGAGTGGAATGTACATTTTCCTTTTTCTAGCGTAGGCTACTAGGAGAAGACTTTATGGGTTAAATAGTAAATAGAAGTTTAGCTATATGAGAAACTAACAACCTGATTTTCAAAGTTCCTGCAAAATTTTATATTCCTACCACCAATGTTTGAAGGTTCCCCTATCTTCATATCTTCAATGACATTTCTTATTATCTGACTTTCTGATTAAACCCTTTCTAGTGGATGTGAAACAAATTTTTTGAGGGGGGGGTATATTTGCATTTCCCTAGCAGCTAAAGATGTTGAACAATTTTTATGTAATTATTATCTAATTGAAATTTTCTGTTTAAATATCTAATCATATCATTTGCCCATGTTTAACTGCATTTTTAAATTTCATATTATTGAGTAATAATAACTTACATAATATTGTTACAAGTTCTCTTTCAGATATGTAATTTGTAAATATTTTCTCCCAGTCCATGAATTATCTTTTAATTTTGTTAATTTTTTTGTTTGAATAAGAAAAGTTTTCATTTTGATGAAGTCCAATTTTTCTTTTATGAATCATGTTGTTTAGGTCATAAGTAAGAAATTTTGACCAACAAAGATGAAAAATATTTTCTCCAAAGATTCCTTATTAAAGTGCTATATTTAAGATGCATTTTTAGTTAATTTTTGTGTAAGGTATGAGTTAAGCTCTAAATTGTATTAGTTTTTTGGTTATTTTGTTTTTGAATTTGGATATCCAGTTGTTCCAGCAACATATATTGAAAAGACCATTTTTTTTCTCTCATTGAATTATCTCTTCCACTTCATAAAAAGTAAATTGATAATAAATGTAAGTTTTCATTTCTGGACTGTCTATTCTCTTCTAATATTACTTTGTCTTGAGTACTGCAGCTTTATAGTAAATCCCTTGGGCATTTACTTAAGCACTCAAAATTTTTCCTTCCTCATTTTTTTTTTCCTTTTCTAGGTCCTTTGCTTTTCCAAATGCATTTTAGAATCAATTTGCCAATATCTACAAAAAATAAAGTAACCTGACTTGTACATATGTAGAGTTTAGATCAAATCTATAGTGTAAATTGGAGAGAATTCCCATACTATTAATACTGTCTTCTAATTCCCAAAAGCATCTTTTTATTTATTTAGATTGTCTTTAATTTCTCAGCAAAATTTTATATTTTCATGTATAAGTCATACATTTTATTTTTTTGATCCTATTAGGAATGGATTGTGTTCTTAATGTAATTTTCAGATTATGCATTGCTATCATAATAAAAAGAAACTAACTTTTGCATATTGATTTTGTATATTGTGACCCTGCTATTTTTTTAAATTATTTCCACCTTTAATATAATGTCATCTGTGAATAGAGCTATTTTCAATTCTCTTTTCCTGATCTGTATGTCAGTAGTTTATTTTTCTTGGAATTGCAGCAACTAGACACACCAGTAAATGTTAACTAGTATTGGTATGAATGAGTGTCCCTGCCTTACTTCTGATTTTAAGGAAAATTTTCCACCTTTCACCATTGTGTGAAGTTAACTAGAATCTTTCATGGTTGTCTTTTATACATTTGAAGGAGTAACCTCCAATTCCTAGTTTGTTGTGAGGTTTTTTTTTTTTTTTTTTTTACCATGAATACATACGAGTTTTTTTTAAAAAAGCTTCCCATGCCTCAATTGTCATTACTGTGTGAGGTTTGTTTGTCCTCTAATGCATTAATTTGGGATATAACTTTAACTGATTTCCACTTATTAGAATAATTTTCAGTTTTGTTATAAAACTTAGTGGTTCATTGTGTATAATATTTTTATAAGTTGTTGGATTCAGTTAGCTATTATTTTCTTAAGGATATTTGCATTACGTCAACAAAGATACCATTCTGTGGTATTATCTTCTTGTAATGTTATTACAAGGAAATAAAATTTATTTGGATGAAATCTTTCATTATTTATTTCTGAAATTTTTGGTGCAGGATTGGTACGATTTATTCCTCAAATGTTTTATTGTAAACACCAAAATGCAAAATGTGTTTGTGAAAAGATTTTTAGTTGCTTTAATTTCTTTCTTGTTTTATGTGTATTTAAAATTTTGATTTCTTTTGAATAATTTTTATAATTTTATAAATAATTTTATAATTTTTATAAATAATTATATTTATTTCATCTAGATTTATTTCATCTAGATTATTTTTTTGCTTAAAATTTTTATGTTATTCCATCATAATCCTTTCACTTTCTCTAGAACTTTTAGTTATGTCTCTGTTTTCATTTCTGATTTTGTAAATTGTGTATTGTCTCACTTTATTCCATCTAAGGCATTTTATAATTTCACTTTTTGTTTTATTCTTAGATTCATAGATTATACAAAACTGAAAGGAATAGTTTCTAAATATTTGGCAATTTGCCAGGTTTTTAAAAGATGTATAGTTTAATTCTATTGGAGTTTTTGAACACATTTTGTATCTTACCAATGATTTGACACTTATTGAGACATGTTTTGTGATCTAGCATGTGGATTATCATTGAGAATGCTGCATATGTGCTGGGAAATAATGTATTCTGCTGTATTGAGTGAGTGTTTTCTATGTCTCTTAAGCCACATTGGTTGATAATGTTTTTCAAATATTCCAGAACCTTATTCAATTTATATCTCATACATCTCTCATTACAAAGTAATGAATAATGCAGTCTTTAAAATAGTAAAGCCTATTTTTTCAATTATGCTATTTTTGTCTCAGGTAATTTGGATTTCTGTTTTTAGGTGCATTAACATATATGGTTGTTATATATTTCTGATATATTAGCCTTTTTATCATTATGAAATATCTTCCCATGTCTTTTACTGGTTATTTTCCTAAACTGTATTTCTAATATTATTGACACAGTCACTCTACACTTTTTTGGTTATTGTTTGCATGGAATGTGTTTTATCATAACATTTCTTTCTACTTAGTAGCTCTGAGAACATACATTTCTCTCTTATAAACAGCAATATTTCAGTTCCGTCAATCAGTTCTGGCAATCTCTGCCTTTTGTTTTAAATGTATAGTTCAGTGATGTTTAATGTACTCATTCATATGGTCTAATTTACTTCTATAGTTTTGCTTTTTGACTTCAATATACCTCATATCATGTTCCTCTGTTCCACTTTACTGCCTCCTTTTTCATTAAACAATATTATACTGTTCTGTTTACTTCATCTATTTTTTAACTACACTTTTTGAGTTTTCTTAACAGGCTCCTAGAGATTACAATATACACCTTTAAGTAATCACAATTTATTTAAAATTTATACTAACCATTCTCATGAGATATAGCAATTTTACTCCATGAAAGCTCTATTTTCTCCTCACCCTTTTATGCTTTTTTATATAATAAACAGTATTATGCTTTTGAAAGAAATTAAGATAAGAAAAATAAATGCATATATTTATATGCATTTTTGTATAAAATATATACTATTACTGAAGTTTAAATACATATTTTCAATTTCTGCTTTGCTTCAATCTTTTCTACGGATGTAAGTTAATTTTTTGTTTCATCCAACTCAGAAAATGTTGGGTCATTACTTTTTCAAATATATTTTTCTGCCCTATTCTGTTTTCTCCCTTTTATTTCCTTCTAACACTCTGAATATGCACATATTGAGGCATTTAAATGGTCCCACAGATCTTGAGATACAGTTCCATTTCCCCAATCTGTTACTCTCTCTTCTTCCAATTAGAAAATGGTTCTTGATCTGTTTTTATATTCTATTGATCTATTTAGAGTCTATATATCTGTTTATACTCTATAAGATTCTTCCTAAGTCTTTCAATGCTTATGCCATGTCAAATCTGCTCTTGAGAACTTGTAGTGATATTTTTATTTCAATAATGTTCACGTGTAGAATTTTCACTTATTATTGATTTCATTTCCCTAGTAAAACTCTCTTTTTGGGTTATTGGTATCATATTTTTCATTAACTATTTGATTATACTTTTCTTTAATTATTTAATCATATTTGTTATTGATATTTAGAAGTATTTTCTAAATCGAACATCTCTATCCATTAAAAATCAGTTTCTATTGCCAGCTTTTACACTTGAGTATGGAAAACACTTTCTGGTTTCTATGCCTATCTCATATTTTGAGTTGCAAACTGGACATTTGATATATTTATTGTAGTTATTCTGAATCCTGGTTTATTTTCCTTAATATTTTTTGGTTACTTTTCTGGACATAAATGCAGTTATTTGGCTTTCCTGTGATTTATAGCCATTCATAGCACTGCTCAATATTTTCTCATTCTTATTTTTATTTTCTACCTGGTTTTTTGGATCCCCCTCTGTATTGCATATACTGGAGGTGAGCCAGTCATATGGGCAGAGGCTGTATTGTAAATATCTCAAGGCAAAGCTTTCTATTTTCTGCTGATTGACCATTGAATAAGTGGAAAGATTCAAGTGTGCCTTGCCTCCTACCCACTTACCCATGATCCTTGCCTCCTGGTGTCACCCTTGTTTTGAGTGTAGACAATGCCTATAACTTCATTCTCACCGTTTGAATATAGACAGATGTCACTTCCATGACTATGTTACTTTAATAAACTTCTGCCTTAATAATTATTTTTTTTCTCTAGGGACTCTCCCTGCTGGCTTGATGAAGTAAGGGACTACTTTGAAGTCCACATAGAAAGGGATTGTGGACAGCTTCTAGGAGAGGAAGGAGGTTTTGAGCCAGCATGAAGTCAGGGTCTTCAGGTCTATAATCACAAACAAATGAATTTTTCCAGAGACCTGAGTGAGCTTTGAAGCAGTTTCTTTTCTAATATAGCCTCCAAATAAGAAAACTGCTCAAGTGATAACCAGATAGTATCCTGTGGGACCCAGAAAAGAGAACCTATCTAAGCAGTGCCAAGGCTCCTGAACCACAGGCATTGTGATATAATAAATATGCATTATTTTAAGTTGATACATTTTTTATAATATTTTATACATCAATAGAAAGCTAATACTTGGTGCACATCCAAACTTCAGCCAATTCCAAACTCTTCCCTGGCCTTCATTTTCTGAATGCCCTCAGGTCTGCTTATGCATGAAGTTCACTGACTAGGAAACCAGATTAGTGCAGTAAGTTTACCTGAACTTTGTATGGTTCTCTCAATTCTTGGATCTCCCTGTTAAATTTTCTGGTGGTTTTCACTTTGCCTTAATAGCCAAAAAAAGTGGCCTATTTTCCTCTTTAGTTAACTACTGAGTTCATAAATTTTAGCTCACAAATCTATACAATTTCACCTCTGTTTTAAAATATGTCACTACCCTCACAGAACTAGTGTTCTAAAAGGAAGCATTCCCACTACTTCATTGTTCATTACTGAAGATCTCATACCTTTTGAGAAAAAATTCTTCCGCATTGTTGGCTACCTCTGATCAATTCCCACACTGCTAAAATTGTGGGGTTTTATGACAATCCTGTCCATTGTTATACATGTTTTTTTGTGGAAAAGACTGATTGTTCTCCTCATGCCTCTGTACTTTGAATTCTATCTAGTGTTAAGGTGTAATTTGGGGTGATTTAACCTAATAGATCATGATGGAATAAGATGATACTATGTGTGAAGATGAAAGTGCCACTTTTAAAAAGCAATTTGATCCAAGAGTACCATATTCAGCATGATGATAACTTTTCCCCACAATAGTAGGATTAATTTTAGCATAAAAGGAGCAATGCAATAAAAAATATTAAATGAAATAATTAAGGTAAATTTATTAACTAATTTTAGGCTTCCAAATTTTATCTCATTTCCTTTCCAGGTATATAAATCCAGGAAATGTCTAATTTCACCATGGTGACTGAGTTTCTTTGCTGAAAGTTTGAGGCTAAAGTTTCTGCACTCCATCTTATTCCTACTGAAGTACTTGGCTACTTTGTTAGGGACTCTTCTTATCATTATTGCCACCACACTGGACCAGAAACTTCACACACCCATGTACTTTTTCCTCAGGATACTCTCCATCTTAGACATGTTCTTCCTTTCTGTCATTGTCCCCAAATCTTGTGTGAACTCTATCACTGACAACAGGGTCATTTCAGTGACTGGGTGTGCAACTCAAATCTTCTTAGTCCTTTATTGTGCCTATGTAGAAATGTTATTATTCACCATCATGGCCCAGGACCTCTATGTGGCAATCTGCCAGCCCCTCCACTACTCTAACATCATGAAGTACCAATTCTGTTTCTGGATGACACTGGCCTCTCTTCTCTGTGGTCTGGTCTATACAGCCAGGCACACTGGGAACAATTTCCAGTTGTCCTTCTGTCAGTCCAATGTTGTCCCATAATTCTTCTGTGGCATCCCTTCTTTGCTGAGGTTCTCTTGCTCTGACACATTCAAAAATGAACTCTTAATTCTTGTCTCTGCCATGGGATTTGGCATTGGCAGCTTTATCTTCATTGTCATATCTTATATCCACATCTTTTCTACTGTGCTCAAGTTTCCAACCAGCAGAGAGCAAGGAAAGGCCTTTTCCACCTGTGTCCCTCACATCATAGTGGTATTTGTATTCCTCAGCTCAGCCATATATGTATATTTAATGCCATCTTCTGTATCAGACACATTTCCAGACATGGTTTTCTCTGTTTTCTATACCATAGTTCCTCTGTTTATAAATCTTATTATCTACAGTTTTAGAAACAAACAGATTCAGGGAGCTCTGAAAAAAATAATAATGCAAATGTTTCTGCAGGAAAATATAAAATGAATTTCAGATTTTTTAAAATCTTTTCATATCAAGTTAATGATACATACACACATATTTTTTATTCATTTAACTATAAATGTTACTACTACAATTGATGTAAATTACTGAAATGAATTAATGAATAAATTTTATATACTTATTTGCTCCTTATCACAGTAGTTGAATTAAAATGACGTATAAGAAATATCTACAAGTGTACACATAAGGTTAAAGTCTATCTTTCTTGGGATTTTCATTGTAACTGTCTCCTCAAAACTTCCCTCATTGTGAGTCAGGGAAATCACACAGATATAATGATTATTTTTGCCTAAACATTGTTCTTTCCATTAAAATTTTCAAAATCAGTGAGGACGTCAAATGTGAATTTTAAAGTAAACTGATTAATTGAAGTGGATTGTATCAAATGTTAAATATCAATAAGTTGACTATTAGTTTTTTCAATATAGAGTTATTTATGTAACATATAATCAACAAATTTGTATAAATATTAAAAATAGACTCTATTAATAAATCAATAGAAAAGATAACTTTCTGGTCATGTTATTTTATCACTATGCAATAAAATTTTGAATAGATAATTATGTAATTACCAAATTCATTTTAAATTCCTTGAAATTAAGTTATATGCTTATAGGTGAAATAAAGTTAAAGAAAGAAATAAATGATATTGTTATCATTCTAGAATTTGAGAAAGTAAAAGCTGTTTTCCATGTAAAAAGACACATAATTATCTTTTTCAATATCTTTGATTAACTGCAGAAGACATTGCTTGGTGAACGAGGAGGAATCTTTGCTCCCTTTTAGTAATTTAGGTTTAACCAACTTTTTCTCTGAAATTGAAAATATTGCTATTTATCAATCAAATTAAAATATGATTAAATTTCTTATGTAACCTGAAATATATTATTGTTATTTTTGAATGATTGTTCATGTTTGCAAATTATGGAACTAGCACTGAATTTCTTAATGTAAATATTTTTAAAGAAAACTCAATAAGGTATGTCAATTTTTAATGATTTTTAAAATTTTGGAATATACCTACAATAAAGTTCACTTTTAAATTTGGTACATTTTAACATATATTTACAGATGTAACCATTACAATAATCAACATATAAGAATTACCATGACTCTCCTTTTCAGTCCAATCTTTCCCTTCTGATAATCATTAATATGATTTCTAATTCAATAATTTGATTTTTTGTAGAATGCCATCTAAATGGAAACATGCAGCATGAAATTTTTTGAGATTCACCCATATTAATGCATAGCTTTTCATTAAATGTGTGTACTAAAGTTTGTTTGTATATTCACCTGTTGATGAACTCCAAGCTCGCCCCAGTTGTGCCTTAATGTTTAAATTTTTAAATATATTCAAATATAGCACTTTGTTTGAACATGTACTTTTTTTTCTTAAACATATACTTTTATTTTTATGGAAAAAATACCTAGGTGCAGGGCTGCTAGATCATGTGGTGAATGTATCTTGAACTTTTTAAGAAGCTATCAAATTATTTTCCAAAGTGACTTTGTAATTGTGCATCTTCAGCAATGATTGAGGGCTTCACTTGCTTATCATTGGCCAGTGTTTTTTATTATTGATATATAAAAAAATTTCTATTCTAGTAGGTATGTGACGATTTGTATTACTGACTTTAAATAAGCATTTCTCTAGTGGTTATTGATGTTGAATACTGTTTTATTTACATATTTTTCAACTATATCTCTTTCTTTATTAAGTGTAAGTTTGAATATTTTGCCCATGTTTTATTGGATAGTTTGTCTTCTAACCATTGACTTTTAAAAAACTTTTGTTAAAATTGAATTTATTTATTTTTTAACATTTCTGGTTTTTTTGTGCCTTATCTAAGAAGTCTTTTATGGTGCAAGGTCATAAAATTTTCTTTTATGATTCCTTCTATTAACTATAGTCAATTTTTAGTTAACTTTTGTGTATGGTGCAATGTATGGATTGCATTTGTAATAATAAGTATATCCAATTGTTCTGGCACCATATATCAAGAGTAATATTCTCTCCATTGAAGTACCTTAATAGCTTTTTTCCAAAATTAATTGATCATTTAAACAGGGTCTATTTGTGGATGGAGTTTGTCATATTTGATATAAATATATATAACTTGATTTTTGTAGAACAACAGTAAGCCTTAACATCAGATAGCTTATATACACTAGTGTTTGTACTTTCTCAAATGTGCTTTCTTTTGGCTATTCTCTGCCCTTTGAGTTCCCATGTAAATTTTAGAATTAGCTTGGAAAACTATGCAACAAAAAAGACTGCTGGGAATAGCAAAATTATAATAATATTCTTTCATTAACTGTAACAAAGAAACCACAATAATGCACATTGTTCATAATGGGGCAGGGTATATGGCAACCTTGCATGATTTTTCTGTAAACCTACAACAACTCAAATGAAAAAATAAATATATTAAAAAATTTACAATACAAACACTTTGTATTATTCGGGAAAAAAGGAGAAACGCCTGCATAATGATTATTGTTACCAGAGAGGTGGGCAGCAAAAAAATAAATAAATGAAAGATGCTGGGATTTTGTTTGGGGCTGCATTATTTGAAAGAGTTAGTTTGGGGAAAATTGACATCTCAAAAATATTGAGTCTTTGATACATAAACACAATCTTTCTATTTAGAACTTCTATTTTTCTGATAAATTTTTCTACTTTACAGCAAACAAAATTTGTACATAAGTTTTTCTCTAAGTAGCTCATTTTCTGATGCTATTTTAAATGGTACTACTATTTGTTTAAATTCAATTTCCACTTGATTTATTGTTAATACACGATCTTGCAATTATGTTAAACTAACTTATTAGTTATAAAATCTTTTTTTTTTTGTATATTTGGAATCTTCTATATAGACATATTTCCTGCAAATAAAGACATTTTCCTTTTGCCTTCTGTGAATTTTGTTTACTTTTACCACCTTATGACATTAGTTATACCTTCCATATCTGCATTCATCAAGAGACTAAAATGATAAATGTGGATTCACTGAAAAATATAGTGGAACTTTCCTCAGCCCTCAAGATGCTTATGAGACAAAACTAGAGCTCACAATTATAGTGTACACAACCAGCCCTCACGCATGAGGTCCCAAGGCAAAGGGGAATAAATAAAACCATCTAAGTTAAACCTTAGGTTAAAGGGAAAAAATTAATTTTTAACTTTAAAAAATGTCAATTTCAGTTTAATTGTGTAGGATATCAAAAAATGTTTGTGAATGTAAAAAGTCCTTGTATTAATAAATGGTGTACATTCTTTAAGGTGCTCCTTGTGTATAACTTCTTCAGAAACCTTGCAAGGATAAAAGTTATATTGCTGCATTCTTGGTGGTTTCAATTTATAAGCACAACCCTGATATTTACCTATTTATAAACAGATAAGATAGAATTAATAGATTATGTTTTCAGTGTTTCATTTAGAGGTGTCATGTTCAGTCTTGATATTTCTGTAAAATTTTTGGAAAGACAACTTCCATATGCTGTTACTTTTAAGACACAAAAGCATTTTTCCTGAAAGTAGTTTTTGGGATTCCTAACAGTGCCCACAATTCAAAAGAAAGGTGAAATAATTACTTCCATATGACAGGAGCTGTCCCTTGAATTTTAGATATGCATATTACTTTGAATTGTAAGGAATCTACCATAAGAGCAATGTGTTGGGTTTTGTGAAAGAAACTAAAGTACATAACATTTCTCATTACTGTAACAATGCCTAATAAACCACGCCAAAACTTAGAATCTTAAAAAAACAAAAATTTGTTGTTCCGCATGATTCTGTATATAGGCAAAGTTTCTGATGGGCTTACTTAATATGACAAAGTGTAGTTGAAGGATTGACAGGCTGTGCTGCACGGTCCAAGATGGCCCCACAAATGTAACTCAGAGTTTTTGTTGACTAAGAGTTTTTCTTTTCCTTTATGTGTGTTTTTTTTTTTTAAATTGAAGTACATCATTCATACATGAACATACATCAACAATGAGTGTATTGTAAAATTTGTGAACATACAAGATAAACATGCATAACTTTGTAAAGTGGCCACATACATTACCCCACCACCAATACCACCAATGTTTTTGTATGCCAGGCTTGTTCATAGCATGGTAGTTTCATGATATTATTTTAGGAAAAATGAATGTGGAAGCTGTATGACCTCTTAAGGCCTAGAATTTGCACTCCAGTACTTGCACAACATCCTTTCTCAAACATTCTATTGGTCAAAAAAAAAAATCACAAGGCCAGCCCATATACAAGGAAGAAAAAAGTGTACCTTTGGATGGGACATGACGCAAAGCCACATGACAAAGGGATATGAATGAACTAGTGGATATCGAACAATATATACACCCTTTCTAACAAACACTTTTTCCCTTTTAGGGAGTTATGCAAATATGTTTTAAAATAAATACGTGAAATGAAAATAGGAAAAGCTATAAGCCTGGTTTGAAATGGGGAGAGGGTGGGTCCTTAACTACAAATCTTTCCAGAGATGGTACCGCATTGACTATGCCACATTTTTCATAGGAACAACTTTCCTCTATGAGGTCTACAGGGAAAGCCCTTGAAATTGCCTATTGTTGGACGTGAAACATATTACATAGAACTGTGGCCAGAAGCCAAACTCTTTAAATAATGTTTTCTTGATGAAGTAAGTGATAAAATTTCTAACTTTGGGTACAAAATAAAGTGTATAATTATAAATTTATCATCAAAACAATCTCCTGATGTCAAAATGAAATATTTGTGGTAGTAGCTGTACAAATAATAATGGAAATAATATTTGTAAGTTTGACAATAATAGGAGTAGTAGTACTTTAATTCTCAGATTCTGAATAAGAATTTGAAGGCAATTCAGTTAGTTACTATTTATATATTGCATAGATGTGTGACTTTATGGAATATGTGAGTCTTATGTATGATTTAGAATGACATCTGCAAGAACATTACAAAATTTAAGATAAGAAATATTCTAAGTATACAAGAAGTGAAACTTTTGTGAGAACAAGTTTTAAATGCCTGCTCTCATACATTCATGCACTATCCTCCTTTAAGTTTTTATGTATCATCACTTATTAATATGTGGAACTTAGGAAAATTTAATCCTATTTTATACTCCTGACAGGGATTAAGCAAATGGGAAAAATATGATTTTTTAAGTCATTTTCTGCAGTTTATTTATTTCAATTTTCTAAATAATAATTCTATGCTAAAAATTCTTTTGGAGCACTTTAACCTTTTCAGTTAGAGGAGCAGCATAAGATGTATGGCTACCCTTCCACCAGTTACAGCCCCCCTCAAATTCATGGGCATTTTTGACAGCTATTTTGTTGTCCCAGCCAGTTATTATTACATACATGCTCAGAAATAAAT
>JAQZBX010079173.1:0-14008 GCA_029593785.1 Cabassous unicinctus | reverse complement strand
ACAAATAAAGTTAAAAAAAAAAAAAAGAAATTGAGGCCCCTGTATGGTACGCATGATTGTTCACAGCTTCTGTAATAAAAAGAAACTTTAAAAAAAAAAAAATATCATGGAGTTGCAAAATCTAGCATTTACCAAAGAAGCCAGTCACAAAAGATCACATATTGTATGAGTCCATTTAAGGGAAATGTCCAGAATGGGTAAATCCATAGAGATACAAAAGTAGATTAGTGGTTGCAGGAGTTGTGATGGGTGGTGGTAGTGGTGGTGGAAGTGGGTATGGGGTTTCTTTTTGGGGTGACAAAATGTTCTCAAATTTATTGTGGGGATGGTTGCACAACTCTGTGCCTATATTAAAGACCATTGAATTGTACACTTTAAAAGAGTAAGATGTATGGTATATGACTTACATTTCCGTAAAGCTATTTTAAAAATCTAGCACTCACTTCTCACTGGATTCTGAAATATAATTTAAAAACTGTTATTTAGTCATCCTTCAACATGTCTCTAAAATAAGTAGGCAGTCTCCAGAAGGGTCTCCCTAAACTTAGTCTCTCCCTACGTAGGTCCATTTCTCTGCTCCCTGTGTCCCCACCAAAAAGGCCAGTTTGCGTGTTTAAGGCCTAGCTCATGTGTCGCCTCTTCAAGTGCCCTTCCTTTCCACCTCCCTGGAGGTGGTCTGCCTTGTAGGGTTTTGATACCCCATAACAAGAGTCATTAGGTTTCTAGCTGCAAACTTTGAGCCCTCACTGCCCACCAGTGACCCTTTGTACTGAGTTAACGCCTCATTTAATGTTTGTATTGCAGCACCCCAATTCTGTATTCATTATTTTTACTTATTTACTTGTTTTTGCTTTCATCTGACCATTATGCTGTCCTTCCCCTCCCTTTTTTCCCCACCTGTTCACTCTCCCGTACCCTACTAGATATTCAGGACTCTGAAAAAAATGTCATCTCTCCCAGGAAGGCTTCTCTGACACCTTCTCCCATCCCCAGGATGGTGGCTGAACTAAAGTAATAGTCATGGAGATGCAGAAAAACACACTAATTTGAAAAATATTAAAAAGGTAGAATCGGTGGGACTTATTAATGTAAAATGAATATAAAAATAAATCGTAAAGATCAAACAGAATGAACAGTGAATTTGGGAACGAGAGATGGTGACAATTTAGAGAAATTGCATATATGTATTTCTTTATGTCACCTGCAATTTTAATAAGATGAATTCTGTGTATCCTGCAAAATAGACCTTTCTTAAACATCCATTTCATAATATTGCTTTCTCTATATGACCCTCATTTCCTTTAATGACCCTCATTTTGCTAACGTGCCAAGCTTGAACTTCACTGCTTTGTGCTAAAGCCCTTCATAGCTGGCCCAGCCCTTCCCATTCAGCTCCTCCCAGCTGTGGTCAGGCTGCCTGCTTCACCATCCAGGACCAGCTCCTGCTCATTGCTCCTTCTAGCCCTTATGCCACCCCCTTGCCTGGGGCGATCCTTTCCCTCTGCACATCCCAGTGACCATTCCAGTCTCAGCTCCAGGGTTTTTCCTCCATGAAACCCTGCCTGCCTGGTCCGTGCCTCCCTGGGCCCTCTGAACTCCTTGGTAGCATCCAATTTAGCACTTCATTATACATGCTCATCTTACATAATTTACTGTTGTTTTAATGTGTGTTAGTCATGTTCTCCCCAACTAGATTATATATTTATTATGAGGATAGGAACCATGACTTATTCTTCTTTAAGGTCACTATGTTCAAATCCTGGCTCTCCCACTTGCTAGCTCTGTGACATCGAGCCAATGACTTAACATCTTTTTTTTTTTTTTTTTTTTAAAGATTTATTTATTTTATTTATCCCCCTCCCTTGCTGCTTGTGCTGCTGTGTCCATTCGCTGCGTGTCTTCTCTGTGTCTGCTTATCTCCCCCTTGCTGTGAGGTCCTGCTGCATCAGCCCACGGCGTCACGCGAGCCGGCCTGCCCTCACAAGGAGGCGCCGGGAAGCGAACCTGGGGCCTCTCATACGGTAAACGGGTGCTCTATCCATTGCGCCACACCCGCTTCCTGCCGTGAGGTTGCTGCATCAGCCCACCGCACCGCTCAGGCCGGTGTGCCCTCACAAGGAGGCCTCGGGACGCGAACCCAGGCCTCCCATATGGTAAACGGGGGCTCTATCCACTGAGCCACACCCGCTTCCCTATGACTTAACATCTTTATGCCTTAGTTCCTAATGTGTAAAAAGGAGACAATGAAAGTACCTGTTTCATAGGGCAATTTTAAGGACTAAATGAGGCAGCTCATGTACAGGGCTTAGCAGGTGCCTGGCACATTGTCAGAGCACCATAAACATAAGATTTTTTTTTTTTGGAGGTTTTGGGGACTGAGGATTGAACCCAGGACCTCATATGTAGGAAGTCAGCACTCAACCACTGAGCCACATAGGCTCCCCTGAGTTGGTTCCTACATCTGTTTTGTTGTCTGTTTTCATTTTCTTTAGGAGACATTAGGATCCGAACCCAGGACCTCTCATTTGGGAAGCAGGTGCTCAACCATTGGAGACACATCTGCTCCCAACATAAGCTATTATTATCCCCCATATGGCTCAATACCTCATTGAACACTGAGCAAGATGACTAAAAATTAATTTTTGCTGATTTGGTAGGTTACCTAGAAATCTCTTTCAGATGGTAATAATAGTTTTCTGATTTTGAATGTACCTCAAAGAAACAAACATAAATTATTTTATTGGCGTGTTGGTAACTGAAGCGACAGTACGTCTAGTAGAGTGCCAGAAAACAAAAAAGTGAGAAGGTAATTAAAGGCCCAAGGCTGAGCTCTAGATGTACACTATTATTATATTTTAAATTATAGCAATGACCATGCATGCTCCTCCCCTCAGTACTCCACAGACTAAAGGGCTTCAACCAACATTGAGTTCCTGTGTGGTTCCTGGACTGAATTCTGGTAAAGTCTTTGGGATTCAGGTTCATATGGGGGAAACAAAAAGGGATTCTTTGTATGGCTTCTTAACAGTTTACTGGTACTCAGCCTGTGGGCACTTCTGTTCTATCTTGCTATCTAATAGTAATTCCCTGGGACCTTAACAAGTGAGGCAGATTCCTCTTGATTCCTCATCTGGGGTTCAGGGGAGCAATAGTGAGATGCTCCTCAAAATCTGGGAAGCAAAACTGTCCTGATAAATGTTTTAAAATAATAATTTTCTGTACAAATGTACCCTTCTTGCCTCAACCCAGAGTTTCTCATTCTCTCAGGCATGTCATGAATTCTCAACAAATATTTGTTGAACGGCTGAGAGGGAAGAGAACTAAAACATACTGAATGTCTACCATTTGCAGGGAGCTTTATATTTGTATTTCATTTAATCCTCAAAAACAACACTATGAAGTAGGTATTTTTCTCTTCCTTCTTACACAAGAGGAAACTGAGGCTCAGTGAGCTTCAGTAATTTGCCTAAGATCATGTACATTGTAAGAGGCAGAACTGGGATTCAAATTCACATCTGTCTGATTCCTCTGATCTAACCAATAAAGCTGCCTCTTTGGGAGAAGTTCAGTCTAAACTTTACCTGGAGGTTTAGATGTTAATAAAATGTCATTGCTCTTTTAGAATACTCCTGGCGTGTGCCCTAAGAGGTAAGCCCTCATTTCAGGAGACATTCCCTCATGCTCCAATGTATGGGGGAAAGTCCATAGAGTAGAGTCCTTTTGGCCTATCAAATCATTAAAGGTCCTCTTAGTAACTGAACTTAATAGCAACTTAGTAGCCATAAAGTATTATGAATTCCACCCTATTTTGGGCCACCTTTTATGGAAAAATGAAATTTTAAGTAGGCTTTGTGCGAATAAGGCTTTTGTAATACTGATAAATAAAAATAGCAGGATACAAAATTGTGTGGGCACAACTGTTTTGTCAACAGCAACACTTACATGTAGAAAAAAATTGGAAGAAAATACAGTGTTAATGGGGGTTATCTTTGAGTGATGGAAATATGCTTTCCCCCTAATTTTTTTTTAAACAGGATAGTTTTCCTCCCTCCTTTTTAGTGTTTTCTAACATTCTTATAGCTGTATGAAAAACAGGTTTTATTATAGAAGTAACAAATCTTTATCCTAAGAGATCACAAAGGAAGGCTAATAGATACCTAAGGTACCTGAGGCCTACACAATTATCTTTTTTTTTAAGATTTATTTTATTTATTTATTCCTCTCCCCCCTTGTTGTTTGCGTTCGCTGTCTGCTGTCTTCTCTTTAGGAGGCACCAGGAACCAAACCTGGGACCTCCCATGTGGGAGAGAGGCACTCAGTCACTTGAGCCACCTCAGCTCCCTGTTTTGTCATATCTCTCATTGTCTTTCCTCTTTGTGTCTCCTTGTTGCATCATCTTGTTGCATCAACTCGCCACGCCTGCCCCTCATGCTAGCTCACTGTCTTGCTTGTCTTCTCCAGGAGGCACGGGGAACCAAACCTGGGACCTCCCATGTCTCATGAGCGGGAGCTCAATCACTTGAGCCACATCCACTGTAGTGGGGGCAGTGTGGGGGAAGGATACGAGACTGCCGCAGTTGATACTAAGGATGTATATGGGATCCACACCATCATAAAAATCTTAGAAGGTGAATTGCTTTGAAAAGAAATTCTGTGGGATTATTACTCTTCCTATACATTTGAATGTCTTATATTACAAATGAAAAAAAAAAAAAAGACTGGTTGAAAAACAGCTATGATTTATTGTTTTAGGATGTGAAGATGAAAGACACGGAGGTCAGCTAGCAATTGCCCTGAATCATAATCATACTTACCAAGGGCTCCCTTTTTCCAAAAACTCTTAAAGTGCTGGATGAGGGGCTCATAACTGCAGGATGGGGTTGGAATCTGGTGCAGTGAGAGGCCAGTGGTTTCCTAAGAGGAGAGAGCAGACCTGGGGTCCAGTGTGGTTCTGCCAGTACCTGGTTCTACCTCTTTAGACAGGTCACTCTGCCCTCCTGCTCTAAGTCTCCTCATCTGTAAAATGACCAGGGAGAGGCATGGAGAGCATCCCTAAAGCTCTTTCTAGCACTAACATTTTATGATTCTATTGAGTCTAAGAAAATCTATTTGGGGCTTTAGAGTACTATTTCCTTCCAAACTCCATCTTTCTCTCTCACTCCCTTCCTCCCAACCCTCTCAGCACATACACCCTGTCCCCTCCTCCCTCTGACTTTTGTTCATAATTTGAAAAATATCCCTAAGCCTAATAAGATTAGTTATAATGATATGCTCCTCAATTTTTTTCTGGAGGCATCTGGGAGATGGTTGCAGAAAGCTTGAATACAGATTTGTAGTTTCAAAGGAACAGGATGGATGACACTGAATGTCTGGCCATGTGGGGCCATCTCTAAGGCAGTTTCCCTACACAAAGTGAACAGTCGTTTCACACAAATCTAATGACTATGCTGCTTCTCTATTGCCCTTCAAATGGTCCCTTAGAATTAGGATCTCTCTTAAGTCTCATCTTTTTTCTAAACCACACTGGGTCCCTCAGTGCAGTCCTCTGATATAATTTCTGAGCAAGCAGTCAGCATAAAAAAGGATGAGGTCAGCTCTCTTGTGTGTCAGTGTTTGGCAGCATGGCTCCTCTGGGATATGTCTCTTGGCGTTTACCCAGCCTAGCTATCAACAGTAAAAGCTTCTCTTTGTGCTTCCAGTAACTCATAAATAAATCTTCTACTCCC
The DNA here is from genome assembly GCA_029593785.1 of Cabassous unicinctus. Classification (NCBI taxonomy): domain Eukaryota; kingdom Metazoa; phylum Chordata; class Mammalia; order Cingulata; family Chlamyphoridae; genus Cabassous; species Cabassous unicinctus. The sequence continues at coordinate 8,282 of JAQZBX010079173.1, read as the reverse complement.
ACCTGGTTTCTGAGAAGAGCTTCAATCATGAATAACAAAAATGACACCACTGCAGCTTTAGGAAAATAGTTTTTAAATGTCCACTAGGCCATTGTTCCTTTTCATTGTTCCCTACTCCCCACATTTAGATGTGTAATTTGAGTTACAGTTCCTTTGGTTTGCCAGGTTCTGAGACTGGACTGATTTCCCACTTTATGCTAATTGCCTTTTTCAAGCTGCTTAGCCCTAAGAAATCCTCATGTGTGTAGAAAGCGTTAGTTGAGGAAGGAAGGGCTCATTGTTTGAGCAGCAGGGAAGGCAGACCTAGTACTGGGGCAAAACCACACAAGAGGCAGGGCCAGTGCCCTGCCTGGTGATGGCTTCAGGCACTCTAATAAGCGTCCCGGAAAAGCGGGCGGGCCAGGATTGCTGGCCTCTGGGGCAGTGCCAGGCACCAGGCTGGTGCCAAGGGAAGAGCAAAAGAGAATTCCTGTTTAGTCCAACAAGAAAATAGTCAACCTCAGCTGCAGCCCAGATCAGTTGGATTTTTTCAAAACCTCTCCTGAAAAACCTCCTCTGAAACGTTAAGTCTCATATTACTGTTCTGAGGTAAACATTGGTCCTCTTTCTCAGCAAGCTGTAGAATGAGGTTAAACGCATTTTTTTCTGCTGTAGTCAATGTTGGAATCAAGTAAATCTGATACATCCAATCTCAGATCAACATAAATGAGTCATTTCGGCTGACACGTCGCTGAGTTCATATGAGAAACACGCTCCCTGGGGCGTTAAAAGTAGAAGCAGGAAAAGAAAAACAAAAAGAAAAAAGAAAGAAAGAAAAAAAAAAAAAAGAAAAACCACAAAAAAAGTAGAAGCAGCGATTTCTCCCTGGGTCACATTCCACTGGCCTTGAAAGAGGTTGGGAATGACCAGAGCAAATATTACAAAAGAAAGTCACGTATCCAAACTTCGGTCCCTACAGAGGGGAATGGATTCCCGTGTTTGCCCCACTGCCCCTCTCTTGTGGTGCCAAACCCTGCAAGAGACCTTTGCCCTGGGTTCCCACAATTCAGAAAGGTTTTTTTGTTTATATGACTTTTTAAAAATTGTGAAATTGTTGTTCTATAAACATAAGAATATAATGTAAATATATGTTTTAAAGCACAGTAGTAAAACCAATACCCATGAACTCACAACCATCTTAAGAAGGAAGTAGAACACCACAAACTGATGAAGCTCCCGTACAGGGTCCCCCAACTCCCCCACAGAAGAATGTGTTTATCATTCTCTTGTTTTTCCTGATAATTTTGCTACACAGATAGACATCCCTGAACAAAAGAATGCTCAGTTCTGCTTGCTGGCACAAGTAGGGTTCCCAGGGCAGCAGACTCTGAGATGGACTTTAGCATGCAGGATGTTTTTTAAGGTGTGTCCTTGGGATAGACATCTGAAGGAAGGGGAGAAAGGAAGAAGGATTAGGCAGAGGGATCATTCGAATTATGATGCAGACCCAACAACGGCCCTGGCCCACCCCGCAGGGGGCTCTGGAGCTACAATGGCCCTTCAGAATCATTCCAAGTCAGGCCGAGATGCCGGGCCTTTTTAGGGCCACGTCACTCAGTCATTGGATTCGGCCACCTTAGTGGTGAGGCAGCTCCGAGGGGGATGGCACTGGAGGCATCTGCCAACAGCACTGCCGGCGACGGGAGCAACAGCTCCTGCAGTAGAGGGGCTTCTGAGCCGTGCGTCACAGTGTCACCACACTGGCTTTGCGTTCGATAACAATGGAACATGCTGTACGTCTTCTGCAGCTTGCTTTTCAAAAAATTTTATGAATATTTCAAACATATTCCAAAGTAGAGAGAATAACATGACCCTTATATACCCATCATCTGGAATCATCAATTATCAAATTTACCACACTTGCTTCATCTATCCCTTTCTCTATTTGATTTATTATTTTAAAGCAGATGATGCCATTTCACCTCTACATACTTCGTATCTATTCCAAAAATTATGGACCTTTTCTTAAATAACCTCAGTGCCATTATCATACCTAATAAATTAACAATTCCTTGCTCCACATTCACATTTCCCTGATAACCTCAAAAAAATATTTTTATAATTGGTTTGTTCCCCAAAGAAGGGGAACACATTTTGCACGTCTCTTGTCTTTTTTACGCCAAAGCCATTCCTCTTCCCTTCAGCAAAAGGTCAGCACCTTTTGTCCACATCCTCTTCAGTGAGGTTGTTTCATATTTGTGATATAGTTACATTATTTTATCATGTTCCTGCCTGGGATCCCCTGACTTTCTGATTGATTTGGGAATAGTATTTAAAGCTCACAATCTTGGTGCTAAGGGAGTTCTTTGCTAATGGGATGTCATTACTTGTAGGCTCTTTCAATGGACAGAATGAGGAAATCCATTTTTTTTTTCATGGTTATAATCATGTTTTTTTTTCCTTTTAAAAAAACAGCTTTATTGAGCTATAACTCACATTCCAAAAAATTCACCCATTTAAAGTGTACAACTCAATGGTTTTTGCATATTCACAGAGCTATGCAATCATCACCACAATCTAAATTCAGAACTTTTTTTTTTTTAGGAGGTACTGGGGATTGAACAGGTATTCAGGCACTCAACCACTGAGCTACATTCACTCCCTTAAATTCAGAACATTTTTATCATCCCGCAGAGAAACCTTGAACACATGAACAGTCATTCCTCATTTTCCTCAAAGTCTTCCCTCCCCACCAGCCTAAGGCAACCACAAATCTACTTTCTGTCTCTATGGATCTGCCTATTCTGGACATTCCATATAAATGGAATCATACAATATGTGGCCTTTTGTTCCTGGCTTCTTTCACTTATTTATCAGTCATACATGAAAATCCATAAACAATAAGTGTATAGTATAAGACAATGTTTTTTTTTTAAGGTTTATTTATTTTACTTTTATCCATTTTAAAACCCCCTCCCCCCCCATTTTTGCTGTTTTTGTGTCCATTTGTTGGGCAATTCTCTGTGTCTGTTTCCTGCCCTCTCCTCTCATCCTTCTCCTCCTGTCTTCACCGGGATTCAATCCTGGAGACCTCTGATGTGGGAGAGAGGTGCTCTGCCACCTGCACAACCTCAGTTCCTGGTTTTTTCAGTGCACCTCGTCTTGGCTCTCCCTTGTGTCACTCTCCTGTTATGTCATCATCTTGCTGCATGGCTTGGCGGGGCCTGGCGGCCTGCGCGGCTTCTATATATATATTTTTTCTTTATTTTACCGGGAGTTCCCGGGAATTGAACCCAGGTCCCTCCATATGGGAGATGGAAGCCCAACCATTTGAGCCACATCCACCCCCCCTAAGACAATGTTTTAAAGGTTCATCCATGTTGTAGATGTATCAGTACTTCATTCCTTTTTATTGATGAATAATATTCCATTGTATGAATATATCATATTTTATTTATTCATTCATCAGTTGGTGGACAATCGGATTGTTTCCACTCTTTGATTATTATGAATAATGCTGTAATGAACATCTGTGTACAAGCTCTTGTGTGGGTGTATGTTTTCATTTCTCTTGGATACATATCAAGGAGTGGAATTGGGAAGCAGTTGTGGCCCAAGTGATTGGGCTCCCGTCTACCATATAGGAGGTCCAGGGTTCAATTCCCGGGGCCTCCTGGTGAAAAGCAAGCTGGCCCACGCAGCGTGCCAACTCATGCGGAGAGCTGGTGCAGCAAGATGATGCAACAAAAGGAGACACAGAAGAGAGACAATGAGAGATGCAGCAAGTCAGGGAGCTGAGGTGGTGCAAGAGACCGAGCAGCCTCTCTCTACTCTGGAAGGTTGCAGGATCAGTTCCTGGTGCCACTTAAAGAGGAGACAAGAAGACACAGAAGAACACACAGAGAGCAGACAGTGAGCACAAAACAACGGGCAGGGGTGGGGAGGAGAAATGAATAAATAAATAAATCTTTTTTTTAAAAAAGGAGTGGAATTGTTGGATCATATAACTCTATGTTTAACATTTTTATTTTTTTCTTTCTTTCTTTTTTTTTTTTTCTTTTTTTTTCAGGAGGTACTGGGAACCAAACCTGGGACCTCCCAAATGGAATATGGGCACTCAACTGCTTGAGCCACATCTACTCCCTGTGTTTAACAATTTGAGGAACTGCCAAACTGTTTTCTAAAGTGGCTGTACCATTTTACAATCACACCAGTAATAGGACAGTTCCAATTTCTCTACATCCTCTCCAACAATTATTATTATCTTTTCATTATAGTCATTCTAGTAGGTGAGAAGTGGTACCAGACATTTGTTTTTAATCAAAGAATCTTCTTGCATCTCTGCTTTTTCCTAAAACATCTTCTGGGATAGGAAACTTTATTAGGTAAATTTCACTTAATGAACAGAACTTATTTTTGATAAGGAGTTCTGAAACAGTAGAAAGAGAATGAAACCTAATTTAGTTATACCCCAGCTTGAGATCTGGTTTAGTGTTTTTTTCATCTTGGGCAGGTCAGATCTTATGTGAGTTTTGTCTTAGGTGTATAAAATGAAGATAATATGAATATCTACTCCACGTGGTTGTTGTGTGGATTAAATGAGGTAATAGATGTGAAGGCTTTCTTTAAACTGTAAGGCACTGTACAAATATCATTATTACAATTTGGGCAAGTTACTTATCCTTTTTGTGCCTCAGTTTCCTCATCTTGGTAAAATGAGGGTAATTATAGTACCTATCTCTGGGAGTTACAATGAGGAATAAATGTGCTAAAAACAAGTAAAGTGCCTACAAGACAGCCTGACACATAGTAATAATGTACCACATGTTAGCTATTATTATAGTTATTCTCAAATCATTTAGCAATAGAATTAAGGTTTTTAAATCCCATTTTTTCTAACAATTATCACTCCACATCAGGTCATAAGGTTACTCATTTATTTAGAGGAGGCCAATCATCTATAGATTTCAATAAAGTTTCTTTGGGTGATCATTTCAGAATCTGGAAGCCACCCCTCGATGCTCTTACAAGAAAACTGTGCTGTCCCTGCAGTCTGCTTTGTACATTCTCTCTTAGATACTCCTATATATCCCCAATGTTCTGAGAAGACACGGATCACACCCATATCCTGCCCTGTGTCAAACGGTGAACAAAATTTCTACAAATGGTGAACACAATTTTGTGGTCGAGGGTACATGCTGTATGCCCCGTGAACAAGGGTGGACTATGTTTTACTGAAATTACACTGCTGGTGCTTGCTATTTGAGAACTCCTATCCCAGTGGTTTTCTGGTAAATGTTTAATAACTGACTCTCAGAGAGAGAAAAAAGTGCCAATCTGTAAGTTAGCCAATTTCCATGGTGTAAATGCTCCCATCATGGTCAGTTTCAAGCTACTAACGTGATATGTCTGAACACGGAGTTGAGAAGAGGTGCACACCATCAGTTCTCTCTTGCAAGCCCTTATCAGCAGGTTGCAGCACACCACTTGCATGTCACTATTTCGTGTTTTCTGCCAAGTCTATATGTAAGAAGGATAGCTTTTAAAATGTAAAACACCATTTTTAGCAAATATTTCTTTGTTCTGAGAACACCAATCCAATGTACTTTTTAAAAATATTAATTTTATTTACACACCATATCCACCAAACATCCAACAATGGGTTTTTTGACTATGCAAAGGGAAAGCAAAGATTGTGTTCTGAAATGGAGATTTTGAGACAATGTGGCTTCAAAGTGCTGAACCAAGCTCTGGATAATGTAAAATGTTATAGCTTTCCAGCTTGTTCTTTTAGAAAAGTTTTCTTTTCTAAATAAGAATTTAGAACACACTGTCTCTGAAAATTATCTCCTGCTCTTGGAATTTAGGGAAATGAGGAGTGGAGATCAGCTGACTAGAGCAAGGCTCTGAAGCAAGTCTGCCTCACATAGAGAAAGGACTATTAAATTGACTGGACTGAAATTGCAGAGTCTACTCTGTCCATCTCAAGACCCCATTAGCTGTTATTCCAGATTGAATAGCCTAGACTTGGGGAAAGGTAGGATGGGGATTGCTGAGTTCTGAAGGATTATCCTGGTAGGGCCTTTATGGCAAGGCCAACCCCCATTGGAGCAGACACTCAATTATCTCAATTATCCTGTAAGGGGACAGATGGACTCCAGAGCCTGTCTCTTCACCTTGACAGTAGCACTACACAATTTATTACAATATAGAAGACATGCTCTATTAAATAGAAAACAAAGAGCATTGGAATCAAAGAGGCCCAGGTTTGAATTTTCATTTTGTCACTTATTAGCTATAAGGCCTTGGACACACTACTTAACTTCTCTAAGTTTCAGTTTCTTCAGCTGTAAAACAGTGAACATAATTGTACCTACCTCACAGAATTATTTTGAGAATTAAATTATATAATTAATATAAAGTACTTAGACTTCCTTTGGTGCTCAAAAATTAGTAATAATCACAACAAATATCTCTTCAGACCCACTTTTGGAGTCTAAGTGCCTGATGTAAGTGGATATTTATGTCATCTCAGTATGAATCTTTTCTAAATCTCAGGCCAGATTTGCAATTGTTTACCACTAAGTTCAGAGCTATAACTGTCTACCCATGAATAGGAGGTATACAGGAAACAAACTTTAAAGTCATTTGTACAGAATGGATTATTTGGCTTGAGTAAGTGGGTTGTACTGATTGGTAAGGCTCATCTAGGTTTTGAATTTAGAGAGACAATGTCAGTTATTTCTCAGGAGGATGCTGACGTGGATTTTTAATCAATATTTTCTGGACTCCTGTTGTAAATAGTACCATCTTTTTAATCATGGCTTCTGTGGACATTTATCTAAAGCTGTCAGCAAACGTTGATGGGACCATCCTACCTCTGAAGTGAAAGTCACCTAAATCTGATGAAATCTTTCTTGTCTGGGTTCATCATTTCAGCCTCTTTACTATGCAGTTTAGTTAAAGCTGGTGACATCAGAATAGAAACCTTATTTTAATTAAATCGTTCTCCGGTATCTTCTTGGTGCTCTGCACTGAGAGAACTGAAATTCATGAAAAGGAAGCTATGGATGCACTCTTTGTGTGAAGCCTCCATTTTACACGGATTTTCCCTGAACACAGGAAGGACTGTTTGCATTAGGACCATTGGGGATAACAGGCGCTGGGCTTTGTGCAACGATTTTTCCCTCTGGTGCTTCTGGCACACACCAAGCTTTCAGGCAAACAGAGGCACTGAGGACCTAGCAACAATCACTAGGGCACTTCCTGGTTGCTAGCAACAGTAGATACCACTGAGACACAAAGACTCAACCTTTCACAAGCACACAATGAAACCTGGAGCCCGGTTTCTTATTTCAGATACAACAGAGTCCTCCAGATAGAGGACAGCAGCTTCTTCTCTTCTCCCTTTATAATAAAGAGAGAAAAATGTGCAGAAACACATACTGCCCAGCGGTCTGTATGTTCATCTTGCTTCTAAATTTGTCCAAGAATATTTACATTCTAACCTCCCTCTCAGTACTGTCACAGTACTATTTTGAGCGAGAAATGGAATGAAATAGTGATCTATATCTGACTTTAGAATTTTAAATAATGTGTGATTTGTTTAACTTGTTCACAATTGCCTGTCTTCTATAAGAGTTAAAATTGACTTTTCCCTTCTGAAAATATTCAGAAATACTATCTGAAAAAGCTTCTCTAAGTTTATTCTCTAACTGGTTTTTAGAAAAGGCATAAGCTTTACAGAACTTGAAATTGAGCAATGGCAATTTAAGGTTTTCCATGAATCATTCAAGGAAATTGCATAATAGCCTTCCTTTGCCAACCTCATACACTCTTCTCAAATATCTTGCTATTTTCCTTATTCTATTCCCTTATTTCTCCAGCCAGGTCTCTTTTTCCATCCTTTCGATGTCATTAAACTTTTTCTCTTTGCTCTAAGGCCGTTAAACTCTCTAGGGTATAGTCATGTGATATGCAAGGTGAGAACAGAAAACTGAAGTACCCTCAAGCTTGCTAGTCTGTCTCCTAGCAACTGGAAGATACGTTGCTTAGCAACACAGGGGGTGAGCGTGAAGTCTCTCTTACTAAGAATATTCAACCCATAAAAAATATGAATAATGCACTTATTTATTAAAATGCCATAGCCAGAGACAATCTTGCCGCCAGGGAGGGGACTTAGTTCAGGCCATGATCTCTTGAGTAAACTTTTACATCTCACCATCTGTATACTAGAACAACTGATGGTTGTTCTTATACGCAGATGAAGGAATAAAACCACAGCCTTTTTTTTTTTTTTTTTT
>JAQZBX010079172.1:0-14020 GCA_029593785.1 Cabassous unicinctus | reverse complement strand
CTTGCGCCACCTCAGCTCCCTGGTCTGCCACGTCTCCTAGTCTCTCTTTTGTGTCTCTTTTTGTTGCATCATCTTGCTAGGCCAGCTCTCTGCATGGGCCAGCACTCCACAAGGGACAGCACTTTGCATGGGCCAGCACTCCTGCGCGGGCCAGCTCACCATGCAGGCCAGTTTGCTTTTCACCAGGAGGCCCCGGGAATCAAACCCTGGACCTCCTATATGGTAGATGGGAGACCAATCAGTTGAGCCATATCTGTTTCCCACACACTGTTTGATTACTAGCTTTGGAGTACAATTTGAAACCGGGAAATGTGAGTCCCCCAACTTTGTTCTTTTTCAAAATTGTTTTTGCTATTTGCAGTTCAGGTGAATTTAAGGATCAACCTTTCCATTTCTGAAAAGAAAAAAAAAGCTGCTGGCATTTTGATAGAGATTGCATTGAATTTGTAGATCTCTTTGAGTAATAATGACAACAATATTAAATTTTCCAATTCATGAACATGGGGTGTCTTGCCATTTATTTAGGTCTTCTTTCATTTCTTTCATCAGTGTTTTTTAGTTTTCCGTTTACAAGTCTTTTATACCCTTGATTGCATTTATGCTTAGATATTTTATTCTTCTAGATGCTATTACAAATGAAATTGCTTTCTTAATTTCCTTTTTGGATTCATTGCTAGTGTATAGAAACACAATTGATTTTTGAGTGTTGATCTTACGTCCTGCTACTTTACTGAAATTATTAACTCTAGTAGTTTTCTTCTGGATTCCTTTGGATCTTCTACATATATGATCATGTCATCTGCAAATAGAGATAGTTTTACTTCTTCTTTTCCAGTATATATATATCTTTTATTTCCTTTTCTTGCCTAATTGCTCTGGCTAGAACTTCTGAATAGCAGTGGTGAAACCAGGAATCCTTGAGTAGCAGTAATGATAGCAGGCATCCTTGTCTTTTTCCTGATCGTAGGGGAAGATTTTAAGTCTTTCACCATTGAGTATGATGTTAGTTATGGGTTTTTCATAAATGGCTTTTATCATGTTGAAAAATTTTCCTTCTATTCCTAATTTTCTGAGTGTTTTCATAAAAAAAAGTTTGCTGGATTTTGTCAAATGCCTTTTTTGCATCATTTGAGATATCTGGGTTTTTTTCCCTTTGTCCTATTTGTGTAGTGTACATACATTGATTTTCATATGTTGAACCACCCTTCCTTTTCTGTTATAACCCTACTTGGTGATAGTGAATAATCTTTTTTATATTCTGTTGCATTTGGTTTGCTAGTGTTTTGTTAAGGATTTTTGCACCTATATTCATAAGGGAAACTAGGTCTGTAGTTTTCTTTTCTTGTGATGTCTTTATCAGCCTTTAATAGCAGGGTAATTCTGGCCTGACAGAATGAATTAGGAAATTTTCCCTCCTCTTGAATTCTGTGGAAAAGTTTTAGAAGGATAGCTCTTATTCTTTACATGTTTGGTAGAATTTACCAGTCAAGCCATCTGGTCCTAGCCTTTTCTTTGGTAGAAGTTTTTTGATTATTGATTCAATCTCTGTACTTGTTGTGGGTTTGTTGAGGTTTTCTCTTTCTTATTAAGTCAATTTAGATAATTTGTGTATTTCTAGGAATTTTCCCAGCCTTTCTAGATTATCTAATTTTTTTGGTATACTGTTGTTCATAATACTCTCTTATAATACTTTTTATTTCTATAAGATCAGTAGTGATATCACATTTTCATTTCTGATTTGGGTTATTTGTGTTTTTTCTCTTTTTTGTTAGTGTGGCTAAATGTTTGTCAATTTTACTGATTTTTTTTTAACTTGTTGATTCTCTCCTTTTTCTGTTCTTTATTTCATTTATCTCTGCTCTAATTTTAATTTTTCCTTCCTTTTGCTACCTTTGTGTTTACTTTGTTCTTCTTTGTCTAGTTTCTCAAGATACAAAGTTAGGTTGTTAATTTGAGATCTTTCTTCTTTATTAATATAGGAATTCATAGCTATAAATTTCCCTCTGAGTACTGCCTTCACTGCATCCCATAACTTTTGATATATTGTGTCTTCATTTTCATTCACCTCTAAATATTTTCTAATTTCCCTTGTTATTTCTTCTTTAACCCATTGGTTGTTTAAGAGTGTGCTGTTTAGTTTATTTTCCATATGTTTGTAAATTTTCCAGTTTCCTTTCTATTCTATTAGTTGATTATTAATCTAATAATTGATTCTATTATTTTTCTTTCTAGCTTTACTCCATTGTGGTCAGAGAAGTTACTTTGTATGATTTCATTATTTTAAAATTTATTGAGACATCTCTTCTGCCCTAACACTTGATCTATCCTGGCGAATGATCCATGCACACTTGAAGAAAATGGGTATTGCTGTTGTTTGGTGAAGTCTTCTATACAATCTAGTATATATATGTATACTAGATATAGCTGGTTTATAATGTTATTCAGGTCCTCTACTTTCTTGTTGATCTTCTCTCTAGATGTTCTAACTGCCTAGGATTTTTATTGGGGACCATTGAGGAGAGATTTATCACACTCTCAGCCTTTAACTTAAAAGGTTAATGCTATTTTAGCATCTCAGTTATGTAGGCATGACTGACAGCCCATGTAGCTGACCTTAGTCTCCAGCCTTTCCAGAGGTCAAGCTGCTGGTAACACATAGCCCAAGGCCCCCACCATAAATCACATTGTTAGCATAGACTGTATTGCATGGCCTAAGGCTGCCAGGTAAACAAAGACCCTTATCAGGCAGTATATTCCAGTTGGCTTAGAGTTTACCTCCCAGGAGCTGGACAGGAGCCAAACTTTCTTTGGAATGTGCAGAGTTTACAAAACTCAGACTGGCTGACTTAATCTTTTACTACACAAGCCACTTCTTTGACCCTTAGCCTAGGTTAACTTAGAGCAAAATGATCATATTTGTCTAAGCATCTATATTCAGTATAACATTGATATAACAGAAACAGCAATAGTATCAAGTAGGAATATACCTATCATTTGGAGGAGCTAGTGTGGGGTAAGGATAGAAGTAAAGAAACAACTTATCCATCCTATAAAACCATTAAATACGTTTTCATGTTTTTGTCCCAATTTGATTATTTCCCCCATTAATCTACCACTATTTGTACCTTATGATAAACTTGTACAGAACTATTTAGCATGCAAATTAGATAATGGTTAACTAAACCCATTTCTGGTATAATTGAGCTAAGAGACAATATCATCTCTTTCTCTGATCCTCTCATGGCTCCAGTGTAACACTGGATTTCCCTTGTTGCATAACACATTTATTCATTCTTTTACCCTCAGCTACTATTTATCCACTCCATTTGTCATTGATTTTTACCCAGACTTTTCCAACTTTGGAAGGGATGTTTGGTTCAACCACTGTGCTGGCCCAAACTAGCAGCAGTACTAGTCTAGAAGTGTCTCACCCTCAGCCCACTTCCATGTACCTGCAGTTACATAGATACAGAACTAGTTGGCCATCTCAACCACTAGGCAATACAGCTACCTTCACTGTCAATCCCAATTTTACCAGGTGTGGTGAAGACAAAATCTACCCCATCAGGCCCTTAGAATTCTAACATAAAGGTTTAAACGTATAGAAATTCTTACTTAGGGATCATCACTGCTTCCAGCATCTGCACTTGCAGCCCTAGTCCTGAACCACTATCAGGTAGGAAAAAGAAAACTGAGGTGCTGTGTGGAATAATTGTGTAGTTGTACCAGCATCCTCCCATAAGCCCTTCATGGCAGATTGAGTTACAGTGCCTCAGGGAAAAAAAATGTTCTTAGTCCCATTTCTGTGGGTGTGAACCCATTGTAAATAGGACCTTTTGAGGATGTTATTTTTAGTTAAGGTGGGGCCAACTGAATCAGGATGGGTCTTAATCCTAGTACTGGAGACCTTAAAAAAACAACAACAACAACAACAACAACAAAAATGGAAGGAGCCAGACATAATGGAACCAGCAGAGAAAGGAGAGAATATTGCCATATGACAGAAAAGCCAAGGATCCTGGGATCACTGGCAGCCAGCCCCAGAAAGCCACAGGTCTTTGGGGTGAAAGCATCACCTTGCTGATGCCTTGATTTGGGACTTCTAGCCTCAAAAGTATGAGGCAATAAATTCCCACTGTTTAATTCAACCCATTGTGTGGTATTTGTCATAGTAGCCTGGAATCTAAGACACCCTCTTCCCCCAAATCTCTCAAAAGCAGAGGAACCAATTGAGAGGAGGAACCTAAGAAGGAAACCAATCCTTCCTTGGCCCCCACCCTTATACTGAGTGTAAGCACACACTCATGAAGTCATGTAAGCCAGCCCTTCATGCCTTTCTATCCCCCTACTTTAGACAACAAATGTTTTAATTGTCCATTCCAATTCTCTATAAAACCATTACTCTGAGGATAATATGCTACATGATATATCCATTTGATGTGGTAACTCATTGCCCATTTTTTGAACACTGTGGGCCATAAAGTGTGTTCCTTAGTCTGAAGAAATGTAATCCAATCCAAATTGGATTACAAATTGGTAGTCCAAATTGGTACAGTATCTTTTGTCCAATCATTTCATAGTATTTTAAGCATTTGCATTTACCATCAGGTATGCAAAGCCCAGTCCAGAGTGTCTATTCTCGTCAGAATCCATGTATAGCTTCTCAGGTCTATTGGCAGTCTGATTAGTCAGTTTGTCAGCTATGAGTGGGGTCTTCTCACTGGAGGATCTGCCCAATATCCATCTGTAGTCTTTGTCTCTCTTATTGGCAGGCAGAAAACGTCATGTTTTTTTTGTTTTGTTTTAGCATTTTGTATCTAAGACAGTTAAGGAGAATATGTCAAGACTCAGCTCATCTCCATATTACTGCAACTTAGCCATGTCCACTTATTTCATGAACCCAAGTGGTCACTTCAAGTGAGCACACCAGGTTATGCACTTGCCAGTTCCAATCACCTGATCCTGATTCTGATGTTCATCAACATGCTCTACTGTAATGTGCCCCTTAAATTCCCACAGTGATTTCATAGGGCCATCCCCATCCAGGCATCGCTTTATTAGTTTTTCAATTTTCCAGTTTTCCACTGCCCACCTGGCTAACCATTGACTGCTGTTCATGAGGCAGTGAAAACCTAAACATAGGGGCTTATATCATTGTTTTGTTCTCCAACTCTGCAAGGAAAACAGGAAACAATACAGCCCATTGAGTTGATTTCTTCTTACTTCCTTCAATCAGTTTTTCTATCAATCAGTGGCCTTCCAAACAGAATACTGTGCATCCACCTTGGAACTGCCACCTGTAAGCCTAGCATCTCTTTGTTGGTCAATAGAGAATTGTTCATAGAGCAATGGTTCAGGTGGCAATAGGATCCAACTCTTAAATTTGGCCCTAGGAAAAGAGGCTATGTGCTGGTAAATATGGTGGGTACCTTCTTACGTTCTTCCAGTTGCATGTTCTTGTATAAACCATTTTCATATTATTATAGAACTCTTCTGGGCACTGCCTTTCTTATTAGAGTGTTTTTCCTACATTACCCAAGACATTATGGATATTTCAGATTTCAAGATTATATGCCCTTTAGTCACAGGGGAAGTCTCATTTAATGTCCAATAGCAAGCTAATAATTGTTTCTCGAATGGTGTATAACTTACTGCTGTGTCTGGAAATTTTCTGGTCCAAAATCCCAGAAGTCAATGCCAGGTGGAGCTCATAGTCTTTTGCCACAAGCCCCAGTCTGTAGACCACACAGAGCCATTATACAGAGAATTTGACAATACCAGCATTCCAATTTCTTTTTTTTAAGATTTATTTATTTACTTGATCCATTTTAAACCCCTCCTTCCCCATTTGCTGTTTTGTGTTCATTCGCTGGGTAATTCTCTGTGTGTTTCATCTCTTCTCATCCTCCTCCTCCAGTCTTCACCAGGATTCGATCCTGAAGACCTCCGATGTAGGAGAGAGGTGTTCTGCCATCTGTGCCACCTCGGCTCCTGGTTTTCGGAGCTTTCGGAGCACCTCGTCTTGTCTCTCTCCTTTTACGTCATCATCTTGCTGCCTGGCTCCCGGGACCTGGCGGCTCACCGGCACACAGAGCCTGGCAGCCCATGCGCCTTCTATATATATATATTTATTTATTTTACCGGGAGGTCCCGGGGATCGAACCCAGGTCCCTCCATATGGCAGACGGACACCCAACCATTTGAGCCACATCCGCCCCAGCACTCCAATTTCTAACATGGCATTAATTAAAGGGGTACTCTCTTTTTGTCCACCAGGTATACTATACTGTTTTAAATTAACAACTTGTGTGGGCTCAGGCAATTCTATAGGTTCCCATTCATCATGTCCAATTAGTACTAATTGAAGGGTGAACTTTCAAGCCTTCTGTTTTATAACACTACATAGAGGAAGTATTCCCCAGTAAGACATAAAATCCATTCCAATAATATATTCAAATATTCCAATTTTCATCCAACCTTTCACTTTAATTCCATCAACCACTGCATCCCCATAGCCACTCAACCTAACAGTAGTCCCCATTATAGACTTCACCAACAGATTTTTAAATCATTGGGCTCCCATGTCAGAGAGTCCCAGAAAATTCTCTTTTCTAGCTCTTGGCCAGTACATGTGGTCTCCAGTTGCGGTTTGGACCAAGAAGACTTGGCCAGGCCCTTTTGTAGATCCTCATCCTAATTAGTTTGCCAAATCTTTGCCTCAGATGATTCAAGGTCAAGTTTCTCATTGTCATCTTTGTGTTCTCGCTTTTTTAATTCCTTCAAACTAGGGTAAAGATAGCATATTTGTTTAGGCCCTTCAATGTCATGGGACCAGCAGGGACTCTTATCAGTTCACCTAAACTCCAATAGTGCTACATTAAGATATTTGTTTTGCCTTTACCAATGTTCACTTTATTCACCCCATTTCTTAGTAACTGTTTAAATATTTCCACCCTGTTGGGATGAGTTCTGCGACTTTCTCCTTCGACTTTCCCTATTCTTTTGTGAGTCACTCTAATTTTCTTAGCTATCTGTTGTTTTATTATAATTTTTTCCTTTGGTAGTTATCTTGAGGCTAGTGTCTGTAGCTCAGAATGGCTGAAATCCAAGCTTAGCCCAGTATCATGATCTGCCGCCAACATTCTCCTTTACTTTTATTTTAGCTAACAGATAATGATAACTAAGGGACTGTAGATTTAGCTTCTCATTCCTTTTCATTTCTTTGAGTGTCCACTGAACCAACTACTAAGGAGTTGGATCTATCATTTCTAAATTGCATTGATAACTTTACCTCTAGTGACTGATCACAGCACAACTGAATTTCATACCATGGGTGACCCAGTGGCCATACAGGAATCAAAGATTTGTCAACCCAGTGCTCTCATCCTTACTTTTCCCAAACAATGCTTCCACCATGTTTCAGTGAGCCAGGGTCATTCTAGCAAATGCCACTTCTCACATCAACTAGCTTCAGGGTTCCAAAAGACCACCGGCAGTTTCAGTGGCTCACTAGAAGGATTCATAGAACTCAGAAAAGCTCTTGTAGTCATGGTCACAGATGGTTACAGTGAAAGGATACAGATTAAAATCAGCAACAGAAAAGGCACACAGGACAAAGTTCAGGAGACACCAGGTGCAAGCTTCCAGATGGCCTCTCCCTGTGGAGTCATGCAGACAGTGCATCATTCTCCCAGGGGCAATGTGTGGTAATACACATGGAGGATTGCTAACTAGGGAGGCTCCTCCAAACCCTGATGTATAGAATTTTATGGGAGTGGTCAAATAGGCAACTGGCTGCCAACATGGCAGACCTTAGTCTCCAGCCTTTCCAGAGCTGATACCACATGTCCCCCACCGAAAATCACATTGTTAGTATAGACTGTCTGCCTTGGGCTAAGTCCTCCAGGTAAGCAAAGGCACTTATCAGGCAGCATATTCCAGGAGCTTAGAGTTTACCTCCTAGGAGCTAGACAAGGGCCAAATCTTTCTTTGGAATGTGCAGAGTTTGTACAATCCAGACTTGCTGGGGTAATCCTTTACTGCACAGTTTTGTTTGTTTTGTTTTCTGACTATGAAATGTGATGTGCATTTGCTTAGCCATCATAGCATCTGGTTAAGGTGTGAATTTTGCCTCCAAGTTTCTTCCTAAGTCTGGATTTGACCATGTAAATTTGCTTAGTGATTTTCTGATTCAGTATCATTACTTTGATGTTTTATTTTATTTGGTCTGTTTTATTATGTAAGTGTGATAAATAGTGATGCTTAATTATTGTAGTCTGATTAAGAAAACTAGAATCATGTGATACCAAGACTTAGGAATTAATTTTGGAGGCTTTGTAAAGTCCCTAGGGTTGCCATTACTTTTTGTTTTTTCCCAGGAGGTACCAGGGATTGAACCCGGGACCTCATACATGGTAAGCAGGCACTCAACCACTGAGCTGCGCTCACTCCTCTGCCATTATTTTTATATGTAAAATATTGCTCTTCTCTTATATACTGAGACCAGGAACCAAGAATTATCCAATTCACATTAACCAAGTTGCTTGGATATTGTTGCTTAATAATGGGCTTGCCATAGCAGCTAATTTAACGAGATTTATGGCATGGCCATGGTTACAAAAATGATTTGTTAATTATTACCTAGTAGGAAGGAGAACAGATTTTTATTGAACCTAATAAGCAAATAGCAACATGGGTATGAAAAGTAAAGGAATTTAGTATAGATACTTTGTGTAATATTTAACCACTGTTGCCATCGTTTTGGATACTTTTGTATGCTATTTTGTACAGAATAACTATTTTCAAAATTTTTTACTATTACTTATAAACTATATTAAGATGTTTGAAAGAATCTTTTTCTGACTTCTAAAGAATCGGTTGAAACATGATACCATTTACAGGGTGTTTCAATACCATTTACACAAGTATAGCTTCTTTATCCCAAACTCTCATTTGGGATAAAGAAGAAATTTTTCTTGTATGTCCTTTCAAAATAGAACATTTAGCCACAATTAACTCATTTAGTCTTAGGTAATTTTTGTTTTGCTGACCTTGGATAAGCAGACAATTTTCACATTGTTGTCTGCTTCTATATTTAAAGAATGCTACAAATCCTGACTCCATGCTGTGGTAGTCTGACAGGTATCAGTTGTGCTGAGACCAGTTTATGCTGAAAAATCTGTTCCCATGAATCTACTCCCTGTAAAATCAACATTCATGAGTATGATACAATTCTTTATGGGGGCTTTCAATCTTTTCACATTTCTTCCAGAATATTCCATTTCTTATCTCTACCTTATAACAGGAGGCTTTAGGCAAATGTAAGGAAAAAACTAAACAGGGTGATAAGACTTAAAGGCTCAGGTTAATTTATCATAGCCAACAATACTAGAATAAAGGAGAGTGGAATCCTTTATTCTAAAATAAAATATAATCATTTTAGAAGGATGTTAGTCAATAATTACCCAGAGAGGAAAAATATATATGGACAGAGAGGGCATTTTAAAAATTTATTTCATAAAATGTTTTGGGATTATCACCTTGATATAAAATATTTCTTTAAAAAAAAGAAAAGAAACAATCTGTTAGCAATCTTTGTACATGGACATGAGCACGCTTCTGTCTAACCTGAAAAGTTCACAATTGCTAACATGTCTTTATATTTATTTTATATTTGTATTAATATTTTACTTACATATCATTACTTACATATTTGCAAGTTCTTTTCATACCAAGGACTTGATAAACAGGATGCCCATTTATTTTTAGAATTCCTCCTTTAGTAGGCTAAATGAGCAAATCATTGCTGACTAGAAACTGTTTGGAAAACCCCAAAAGACAATTTTTGTATAACAGATATAGTAATAGTTTTATTATTCTGAATTTGGGGAACGCAATATCAAAAAATGTTGTGGGAAGCAGATGTGGCTTAGGCGATTGGGCTCCCATCTACCATAATTAGGAGGTCCAGGGTTTGATTCTTGGGGCCTCCTGGTGAAGGCAAGCTGGCCCGCATGGAGAGCTGATGCAGCAGACCAGGAAGCTGAGGTGGCACAAGAAATTGAGCACCTCTCTCCCACTCTGGAAGGTCCCAGGATTGGTTCTCGGTGCTGCCTAAGAAGAAGACAAGCAGACACAGAGAGCAGACAGTGAGTGCAAAGCAATGAGGGGGTGGGGGCAGAAATAAATAAATCTTTTTTTTTAAAAGTCAGAGGAGAAAAATATGAGAAAGTGACTTTAAAAAAATTAAATTACAGACTATATTTAAAATAAACTAAGTATCAGATAATATTTATTAGGAAATTTTTCAAAAATGAGGAACTTTTGTTTAAAAAAAAAAAAAATAGCCCATGGGAGTCTGTTTAGAAAAATTTGTATAAATTTTGTGACAATAATGTCTCCAGACTGTCAAATGCCTATCAGATTGTGGGGTGAGCGGGAGGCACAGCATTAGGCATAGTAACACCTTATTTTTGCACAGAGAGTTCTTTCTAACATCTTACCTGGCTCATTTGTGTTTTAATACTTTCATATTTTCTTTTGAGAGAGAAAAGAGTAAAAGTCATCTACTCAGATTTTTCAGATTTCTCACAGCTGTCATGAATTTCCACACAAGCCAAAAGCAATCCTTCCCCTTTCAACACAAATCCAAGCTCATTTGTAGAATGGATCTTTGCTCTAAAACCATGTAAAAATAAATTCAATATTATTTGTTGTGTATATCTTGTTCTCTCTGCTGGTTATTCTGTCATAATTAGATATATCTATATTGTACATTCAAATGACAACTTTTTTGACTGATTCATCTCTAGAAATTTCCCAAGGGAAAGAAAAAAATCTTCAGAGAGAGAAATATATGTAATTTCAAATGGACTGTTGTAAAATGCTATGCCTTCCCTTTTATTAAGAGGAAAAAAGCTTTTTAAAATTTGATACACAAAGAAAACTAACAATCTCAGTTTCTAACTTTAGCATAGATGGATCAAATGTAATCAGAGTACATAAAGCTCACTGGTTGATGGAAGCAGCTCCAGATATCGAAAGGCTGCTCTCCATTCCACTGGGCGCAAAATATTTTCTTCTTAATTGTTTTGAACTCATAATGGCACACAAACATGACAAACAATATAGAAGATTCTATCAATGGTCAGAAGACAAGAAAATAAGTCGGTGATGTAGGTCATGATGTGAGCAATTTCCCAACTGCTAGTGAAACTGTTATTTACTAAAATCTAAAGACCGAGAGGCAAAGGAAAATAAGTGTCTCAAGTGACAGAAGATCACAGAATCCTCAAGACAAACATATAATGTCAGGTATCCTGTCATTTGTTACCTCACAAAGACTAGATGCCCAGAACATTAAAAATTATATTCCCAACATTGCTGTTATCAATGTAGAAATAAGTGATCATGCTCAAAGCTTTTTAAAATTCGATACACAAAGAAAACTAACAATCTCAGTTTCTAACTTTAGCGTAGATGGATCAAATGTAATCAGAGTACAGTAAGTCTGTAAACCAGACTTAGCCAGGAAACAAAGAACAAACATAATGAGTCAGAAAAAAACAGAATCAACTAGATTAAAACTCTTTTGTCAAAGGAGATTCATCACAAGACTGGAAAGATGTATACCTCAAATTGCCCTTGATTTACCCTTGGCGGACAATGCAATTTACTTGGCTCTGGTGATTGAATGCACTTCTGGTAGATAAATGAGGAAAATCTTCATGGAACCTATAGAATTGACAAAGGATACCCAGAAACAAAGCATTTAGAAAAGGAAAAGTTTACTTTCAAGAAAAGTTTATAAGAAATTTGCAAGTTTGAAAAGGACTGACAAAAAATATAAAACAAGGGGAAAAAAGCACAAAATTATCAAGTTTGTAGTTAGTCTGTTCATGATAGAAGAGACAGCAATTTTCTCACAAGATTGTCAGTCACAAAGGTCACCACAGATTTCCAACTATAAGCATCACAAAAATTGGTGATAGACTTCTTGTACTAGGGAGTTGGTAACTTAAAAACAAAGCTTAAAGATTCTTTGCTCTTGGGAAATAGAACTAGACAGAATGACCCCGTTTTGTTTACCTACTTAATTTTATTTTTCTTAGGGTGCAAGATGTTTTATTATTTGACTATGTTGTGCACACTTTATTTTCTGACTACGATAATGGTAGCAGGACAAGATGCCAGTTTTGCTTCCATACATACTTCTTTTGTTCCTTGGTAGTTAAATAAAATTCCTTCAATGAACATTACTGAAGCTGTTTATTATTATTTAAGATAAGAAACATAAAAATTTGGGAGTAAAATCCAAAGTTTGAGAGAGATACTTTGGATAGCAAGGATATTTTCTTTTCTTTTTTGAAGGAGACTGTCATATCCTTGTGGACAAGATAATAGAAAACTTTCAATTCATGGGTAATTATAATACTAATGCCTAAAACATCATTAAGGGGAGCAGATCTAGTTCAGTGGTTGAGCACCTGCTTTCCATGTACAAGGTCCTGGGTTCAATCCCTGGTACCTCCTAAAACAAAACAAAAACATTAAAAAGGAAATTTTGACTAAGAAAAGGACTGGAGATAAGGGTAGAACAAAATTAAATTTGTGAAGGCATTTCAGTGAAGAGTTAGATGCAGAAGCTGACTCTGTCAGACTTCAAGAGAAAACCCAGGCAGTAATCTACAGTTCAGTAATTCAAAAAACACTGAGAGGATTGATATTCATTTAACCTATATAGGTTTTAGATGATCCTTCTCTTCCAAATACCTAGACACATTGGTTTTTCCCAGAAACCTTCTAAACCAGTTATTCTCTAACTGTAGATTGTGACCTATTAATGGATCCTGACATTGATTTATTGGGTCATGACCAGAACTTTGTTTGTTTTTTAAATCAGACAGAGTAGAAAATATCAGAGCTCATTGCATATAGTACAAGTATTGAGACTTCCACTCCAGGTAGGCTTTAGTAGGAAGGCCATGTTCTCACTAAAATATATAAATAACAAAGTCATAGTTTTAGACATTGGAGCATTACAGAAGCGACAAAGACTAGAAGAACTAAGATTCCAGAAATGGTAGTGCCCTCCTGGGTAAGTTGACAATCTCCAGCCATTTTCTTCCTTAGGGCATTTACTGATTCAGGCCACAGTCCTGTCCCATAGGCATAAGGACTCTACCGGGGCAAAGAGTAACCAGGGGAACTTTTGAAGGCCATGGATATTGGCACGACATATTTGAACCTAAAGAAGTCTGAAATATACCCATTGGATATTTGCTGAATGCTGAGATATGCAGGAGCCTGGGGGGAGGGGAGGACTGGTCCAGAAAGGCAGAGTGAAATCTGCAGTTTTCTGGTGTTTAGAAGATAAAGTCCTGCTATAGAGAGGAGTCTGCCTCAAACGTATAACATGTCACTCAAGTTTTTCTGCCATCTTCCCACAATCCTTCCAGATTTTGAACATGCATAGAGTGGGAGGCTAAGCTCAAAACCTTCAAATGACAAAATTATAGGGATAAGAGGACCAAGACAAGACAAGCTCTGAAGAGTCCCAGAAGGCCACAAACAAGAAGAAATCTGGGCTGAAAATACAGAATTAAATCTGTCTCAAGATGCTTAGGAGACAAAAATCCTGAGACAAAAATCCCACCTGAGGGATGAAGCCAGCATGAAACACTTGGCCAGTTTCCCTCTCAATAAATTTGCCAGATTTTGAAGCTACATGGGGCAAGAAGCTAAAGAGCAAACTAAAATATCTAAAGGGTAAAACTGAATCTCCCACAGGGTTTAAGGGCCAAAGGGAGAGCGACCTGCCAGAGTAACAATCAAAAGTCTAGGTGAGGGAACTGGATATAGCTCAAGTGGTTAAGCACCTGTTCAATCCCCTGTACCTTCTGAAAACAAACAAATGAAAAGGCCAACTCTCTTAAGGGAGCTGATGTAGCTCAGTGGTAGAATGCCCGCTTCCCATATATATGAGGTTCTGAATTCAATCCTTGGTACCTCCAAAAAAAAA
>JAQZBX010079171.1:0-14018 GCA_029593785.1 Cabassous unicinctus | reverse complement strand
ATTTATCCCCCCCCCCTTGCTGCTTGTGCTGCTGTGTCCATTCGCTGCGTGTCTTCTCTGTGTCTGCTTATCTCCCCCTTGCTGTGAGGTCTTGCCGCATCAGCCCACGGCGCCACGCGAGCCAGCCTACCCTCACAAGGAGGCAACGGAAGCGAACCCGGGGCCTCTCATATGGTAAACGGGTGCTCTATCCATTGCGCCACACCCACTTCCTGCCGTGAGGTTGCTGCATCAGCCCAGGGCACCGCTCAGGCCGGCGTGCCCTCACAAGGAGGCCTCGGGACGCGAACCCGGGCCTCCCATATGGTAAACGGGGGCTCTATCCACTGAGCCACACCCGTTTCCCTCAAGGCTGTTTTCTCACCAAAGTTACTTGCCACCTGTTGAAGCAAGATGGTGGGCCATCTTTGCCTGGTCTCTTGGGCCTTTTCAGCTGCTCATCTGCTTTGTTCACTTTGGCTGCAAACTCTCAGGAAAATGACTTACCACTCTTCCTAGGGCTTTTGCTGTTTGAGCCTTCTTTCTGTCACATGGCAGGACTGAAATGACCAAGTTTGCTCCTCTTCTGTGTGTCTTCTTGAGTGAGTGTCCATTTATATCAGGCCACCAAGGACGTGGGGAATCAACCCTGAGTTACACCCTACTGATGAATTAAAGGCCCTAAATTGATGGCTGTTGGAATTTTGATTGGTATTGCATTGAATCTATAAATCAGTTTGGGTAGAATTGACATCTTCACGATAATCTTCCAATCCATGAATATGGAATGTTTTTCCATTTATTTAGGTCTTCATTGATTTCTTTTAGCATTGTTATGTAGATTTCTGCATAGAGATCTTGTTATTTCTTTGGTTAAATTGATTCCTAGGTATTTGAGTCTTTTTGTTGTTATTGTAAATGGAATTTTCCCCCTGATTTCCTCCTCAGATTGTTCAATACTAGTGTACAGAAATATTACTGATTTTTGCATGTTGATCTTGTATCCTGCCACCTTGCTGAACTCGTTTATTAGCTCAAGTAGATTTTTCATAGACATTTCAGAATTTTTAAATATAGAATCATGTCATCTGCAAATAGTGAGAATTTTACTTCCACTTTCCCTGTTTGGATGCCTTTAACTAATTAATTTTTTTTTTCTCTTTCATCTAATTGCTCTAGCTGAACTTCTAGCACAATGTTGAATAACAGTGGTGACAGTGGGCATACTTGTCTTGTTCCCGATCTTAGAGAGAAAGCTTTCGACCTTTCCCCATTGAGTGCAATTTTGGCTGTGGGTTTTTCATATATGCCTTTTATCATATTGAAGAATTTTCCTTCTATTCCTACCTTTTGAAGTATTTTTCTCAAGAAAAGATGCTGGATTTTGTTGAATGCCTTTTCTGCATAGATTGAAATGATTGTGGTTTTTCCCCCTCAATTTGTTAATGTGGTGTATTACGTTGACTGATTTTCTTATGCTGAACCAGCCTTTCATACCAGGAAAAAATCCTACTTAGTCGTGGTATATAATTCTTTTGATATGCTGTTGGATTCTATTTGCAAGTATTTTGTTGAGAATTTTTGCATCTATATTCACTAGAGAGATTGGTCTGTAATTTTCTTGTAGTGTCTTTATCTGGCTTTGGTATTAGGGTAATATTGGCTTCATGAAATGTGTTGGGTAATTTTCCCTCCTCTTCAATTTTTTGGAAGAGTTTAAATAGGATTGGTGTTAATTCTCGAAATGCTTGGTAGAATTTACCAGTGAAGCTATCTGGTCCTGAACTTTTCTTTCTGGGGAAATTTTTGATGACTGATTCAATCTCTTTAAATGTGATTGGTTTGTTAAGCTCTTGTATTTCTTGTAGCGTCAGTGTAGGTTGTTTGTGCATTTCTAGGAATTTGTCCATTTCATCTAGGTTGTCTAGTTTGTTGGTATACAGTTTCTCATAATATCCTTCTTATGATCCTTTTTATTTCTGTGGGGTCAGTTGTAACTTCGTCCCCTTCATTTCTGATTTTATTTATTTGCATCTTCTCTCTTTTTTTCTTTGTTAGTCTGGCTAGGGGCTTGTCAATTTTTACTCTTTTGGTTATCCTTTCTGCTTTCGTTTTGTTGATTTTCTCTTTTTTTTGTTCTCAATTTCATTTATTTTTGCTCTAGTCTTTATTATTTCTTTCCTTCTCATTGCTCTGGGATTGATTTGCTCTTCTTTTTCTAGTTTTTCAGTTGTTCAGTTAGATCTATGATTTTAGCTCTTCTTTTTAAATATAGGCATTTAGGGCTATAAATTTCCCTCTCAAGACTGCATCTGTTGTATCCCATAAGCTTTGGTAAGTTGTGTTCTCACTTTCATTTGTCTCAATATATTTACTGACTTCACTTGCAATTTCTTCTTTGACCCACTGATTGTTTAGGAGTGTGTTGTTTAGCCTCCACACATTTGTGAATTTACCTCTTTCCTGTCTATTATTGATTTCGTTTCATTCCATTATGAAATGAGAAGGTGCTTTGTATAATTTCAGTCTTTTTATATTTGTTGAGAGCTACGTTGTGACCTAACATGTGGCCAATCCTCTAGAAAGATCCATGGGCACTTGAGAAGAATGTATAACCCGCAGAGTTTGGGTTCAACGTTCTGTATATGTCTATTAGGTCTAACTCATTTATCACAATGTTTAAAGTCCTCTGTTTCCTTGTTGATCTTCTGTCTGGTTGTTCTATCTAATGATATGACTGGTGTGTTGAAGTCTCCAACGATTATTGTAGAGATGTCTGTTTCTCCCTTCAGTTTTGCCAGAGTTTGCTCTATGTATTTTGGGGCACCCTGGTTAGGTGCTTAGATATTTATGACTTATTTCTTCTTGGTGGATTGTCCCTTTTATTAATATATAATGGTCTTCTGTATCTCTTATAACTTTTTTGCATTTGAAGTCTGTTTTGTCTGATACCACCTGCTCTTTTTTGGTTACTATTTGCATGGAGTATCTTTTTCCAACCTATCACTTTCAGCAGGTTTGTATCCCTGGGTCTAAAGTGAGTCTCTTGCAGTCAGCAGGAGATTTTATTTATTTGCATCTTCTCTATCATGTTTTTTAATCCATTCTGTCAGTCTAAATCTTTTGACTGGGGAGTTTAATCTATTCACATTCATTGATATTACTGTAAATGCATTCTTTATTTCTACCATTTTATTCTTTGGTTTTCATATGTCATATCTCATTTTCATCTGTTTTTTACTCTTTTATCCTTTCTGCTATTCTTTCTTCTATACTCTCCTCCAAGCCTCTCCCTCCTGTCTTTTTCTTTCAGACTCTAAGACTTCTTTTATTATTTCCTGCAAAAATGGATTTTTCTTAACAAACTCTCTTAGTTTCTGTTTGTGAATATTTTAAACTCACCTTCATATTTGAAGGACAGTTTTTCTGGATAAAGAATTTTTGGGTGGCTGTTTTTCTCTTTCAGGATCCTGATTGTAACACATCACTGTCTTACCACCTCCATGATTTCTGTTGAGAAATCCACACTGAGTCTTACTGGGCGTCCCGTGTACATGATGGTTTGCTTCTCCCTTGCTGCTCTCACAATTTTCTCTTTATCTTTGACATGTGACATTCTGAGTAGTATGTGTCTTGGAGTAGGTCTATTCAGATTTATTCTGATTGGGGTATGCCATGCTTCTTGAACATGTAAGTTCATTTCTTTCATGAGAGTTGGGAAATTTTCAGCTATTAATGCCTGAAATCTCTTTCTTCCCCTTTTCCCTTCCCTTCTCCTTCTGGAACTCCCATGACACCTATGTTCTTGGGTTTCATGTTGCCATTCAGCTCCCTGAGCTCCTGCTCATTTTTTTCCATTCTTTTCTCTCACTGTTCTTTTCTTTTTATAGTGTGGAGGAGGGTGCCAGCAGTAGCAGCTGATGCTTGTAACTCACAGTTTTGCTGCCACGATTCCTTTCCTTTGTCCTTCTGTCTTCTGGTTGGTGACCAGCCTTTCCCTGGTGTCCTAAACCCTAAAAGATTTTTTTCCAGGCCATTTCTGCCTGTCCTCTAGCTATTTTTCTGGGAGTGAAGAGAGTCCCATGTCTTTCTAGTCTGCCATCTTCCCAGACGTCTCAGGAATCTATTGTTAGGCAATCTGTAAGATGAGCCGTTTTTCGAGAGAGAGTTTGGTTTCAATTCAAGGTATGGATGAGTTATCCAAAAAGGAAATGTATATAACAGACACAAACAGATCTGAGGATGATCAGATGATAGTATTTGACAGTTGCTTAAATATAGATGTTAGTAGTACCCTTGAGAAAGTAGTGTCATATGAGGAAAGGAGTATAGAAAGAGATGAGCAGAAAAGGATTGCTGATGAAAAGTAGCCAAAGAACTGTAGAGCAAGGTGGAGAACCAAGAAAGTCCAGGGAGGTGAGATTTAGGAAGGAAGAAACATTCAACAGGGTCATCTCCTATCTCGGCTCAAGAGAAGGAGAAGAAGGGAAATGAGAGAAGGGTTATTGAGTTTGGTAGTTAGGAAACCTGTAACTTTTTGAGAATGCAGTTTTAGTGCAAAAATCAGGATTCTAGATAACCGTGGGTGAGTTCATGAGGATAAATGAGTTAGGAAATGGATTTTGTGAGGTAGAAAGGAAAAAATCCAGGGTTTTGGAGCAGACTATTCTTGGTATAAATTCTGACTCTTCTGCTTTCATGCTGAATGACCTTGGGCATATTATTTAATCTCTCTGAGCCTCTGTTTCCTTTTTTTATAAAATAGGGCTAACACATCTACTTGCATAGTTACTGCAAGGTTAGACTTCTATATTCTAGCAAACTAGAATTCTTTTGAATTCTTTCATTTTCTCTTGCAGTGAGCATTGTGTGCTGACTTGGACAGAGAAAGGAATTTACATTTTTATACCCCAGAATGTTCAAGTTCTTCTTTGGAGCGAAGTCAAAGGTAATTATATTTTTCTGCCCTATGTAATTTTTAATCTCGTGCTTGTGAGAGATTTAATTATTGTAGTAGGATTCTCTTGCAATGTCAGATGTAGAAAAATAGAATGGGGTAACATTACTTTTAAAGACTAAAATCATAGATAGTTCCTATTGTGAGGTACTTCTCAAGAATCTGTTTGTGGATTTGTATTCAGCTATTTATTTTTTCATGGCTAATTTAAAACACTGTATTCATTTCTTCTTTTTTTTTTTTTGTATTTTTAGAACCTTTAAGAAGTAAAAAGTGGTGTTACATAGCAAAAAATATAATGCATAGTATTGGAATTTATAATTACCCATCTGATTACCTTTACCAGAAGTCTATTTCTTTATACTGCTTTGAGCCACTGCCTAGTTTCCTTTCTTTCCAGTCTGAAGAACTTCCTTTAGCATTGCATTCATGGTGACGAACTCCCTCAGCTTTTATTTATCTGGGAACATCTTAATCTCGCCCTCATTTTTTTCCCCCACTTTTTAAAAATTTTTAAAAGATACTTTGATTACATAAATGTTACAGAGAATATATAGGGGATTCCCATATGCCCTGCTCCCCACACCTCCTACATTATCCCACATTAGCAATGTCTTTCATCAATGTGGTACATTCATTGCAATTGATAAACATGTTTTGGAGCATTGCCACTAAGCATGGATTATAGTTTACATTGTAGTTTACACTCTCTCCCACTCAATTCTGTAGGCTATGACAGGATATATAGTGGCCTGTATCTGTCACCTCAGTGTCATCCAGGTCAATTCCAGGTCCTGAAAATGCCCCTGTATTACACCTCTTTTTCCCTCTCCCTAACCCCAGAACATCCATGGGCATTGCCTCCACAACAATGGTATTTCTTCCATTGCTAGAATCACAAGTAGTCTATAGTAGAATACTAATAATTTTATTTTAGTCCATAGATCGTTTCCCAATCCTGAAGACTCTGGGATGGTGATGCCCACTCCACCGTTAATTGAGGGGGGGCTTCAATCTCATACATCCAATAGATAGGACTCTCTTGCTTGTAGGTGTAGACACTCTCGGTTCCTTGGTATGTTGTTTGTCCATCATCTCCTCCCCATTAGTTGTCCTGGGTGAGTCCGTTGAACTGGAGAGTAGGTGTTGCAACTCCGCTGAGATTCAGGGCTCAGCTGGCACATGGACAGCCCAAAGATTTAAGTGTCTTGCATGTATACTTACCAACTCTAGTACTAATTATAGGTTTGAATAGAAGGACAGAAGAGTCATGCATAGGGAGACCACTGCTGAATCTAACTCATTCGCACTGTGGAGCATAAATACCAGATTAGGGCCCACTGGCAAGGGGCCAAATTCCTGAGCTGTCTGTCCTGACTGTAGTGTCTGGATGTCTCCATATCCCTGAGGAGCTTTGCTATTTGGGGTTGTATCTATTTGGCTGTCAATGAGATCCTGTTGAGATGTGCATAAGCACTACCTCTGGGATGGCCTCCCGACTCACTTTGAAGTCTCCTAACCAGACAAACTCATTTGTCTTTAGCTTTTCCCCCTTTTGGTCAAGGTGTTTTTCTTTTGTTTGTTTGTTTGTTTGTTTTCTTCCACATGCATTGCTTGTTGGTACTTGGTAGCAGTCCCTTGGTGCCGGGGAGGCTCATCCCTAGGAGTCACGTCCTGTGCTGGGGGGAAGTTATTGTTTTATATGATGAATTTGGCTTAGAGAGAGGCCACGTTAGAGCAGGCTCCCTGTAGGTAACTCTTAGGCACCCTACGTCACTAGGCTAAGTTTCAATTTCAAGAGCACAGGCTTATAAGCATAGTCATCAATATCAAGGGTGCTTCAGTGGACCATCCTCCTTTGCAAGTCATTGTCCCTGTATTTGTGACATTCTTGTTGTTCATTAGAGAATGTGGCAGAGCTCCCCTGGATGGAAATTTGATATTCTTTTGGTTATTGTGTGCATCTCCACCTACTGTGACAATGCCCCACGAACATTTGAACAGATTTATATGCCTTATATGTATGCCCAGGTGAACTTCCTCCCATGTTTCCCCCCTCACTGACACCCTGTGCCGGTGATCCTCCCCTGTCACAGTTGTAACTCTTTTGTTATCTAAAACTTCTTCAAAAATGAAGCCAATAAAATAGCCACATACAATTAATAAGAAAGTGAAATAGTAATGATAAGTTTTATACATAAGAAGTAAAATACAGAAAAAATTAATAGCAAGTAAAAATAGAATAATATTTTAAAAAATTGGAATATTAAAAAATAATGAAAAAATACTTGAAGATAAAAAACTTATTTTTTACATTTTGCCTCTCATCACTGTAAGATAGTTGTCCTGTATGTACAGTGACATTTTCTTCCATTTATTCCCCCAGTGTCTTATTTTTTTTTTTTCATTTTTCTCTTCGAAGAAGTTTTAGGTCACAGCAGAGTCACATACAGAATACAGGGGATTCCCATATATCCAACATCCTACCCCTTTTCCCCTTTCCCCCACCACTAACCTTTTATATGTGGATGGTACATTTGTTATAATCGATCCACAAATATTAAAACATAGCTACTAACCATCGCCCATGGTTCACATTATGGTTTACATTTTGGACCATATACTTTTATAAGATCTGATAAAATTTAACGTGGCCCAAGAAATAAAAAAATAAAAAAATAATTTTTAAAGTACAAAAAAAATAACAAAGATAAAGCAAAAACAAAAATAAAATAAAAAAATAAAAATAAAAAAAGATAAAAAAAAAATAAGATAAAAAAAAAAAATTAACGTGGCCTATATCCAGCTTTGCAAGATCATACAGAAACATTTCCCTCACCCCTAAAAAGCCCCCTGTTCCATCTATTTTATTCCTTCCTCCCCCTCCCCTTCAGGCCCATGGCGACCACCAGGCTTTACTCCTTGAAGAACAAGATTCATAGTTGCTTGCATCTTCTCTGAGGGCTTGACACATTGGTCTGTCCTCCCCTATTAGACACTACTGATGGTCTCAAGTGACTCCTGTCCCTATGTTTGAGAACATAGTGGGCCTCCCTAGGATGGGAGTCAAACACCTTTCTGCTCATTATGTGGGTTTCTACCCACTGATACAACACACTATGCCAAAATGATCACTCACGTGTTCCCTAGAAGCCTGCCCTAAGTGTGCCCTGGCCCGAATGCCCCCCATCCAACACCCTAAACCAGTAACCCTTCCTTGTCATATTGCCAAATGAGCATTCCCAACATTGTAATTTCAACCACGTATCCGCCAATCCCCAGTGTTCACCTGTTCCCTCCCCCAACCCTTTTGCAACTACAGCTAAAACTAAATGGATTACTTTCCCCCACTCCCCTACCCCCACTTACCCTGAATCTCTAGCCCTCTTAGAAGTCTTGCTTTAATTCCCATTTTGTGTTTCAGTAGTTTGGGATTCAGAAAGTCCTTCTGGGAACAGCAGCCATTGTATGTGGCTGAGACAAAACCATTTGTGTATTCTTTTGGTTAAAACCAGAAATGGGAGAGATCCAGCTTTTTTAGCATTGCTGCTTGGTAGAGAGTCTATCTTGACTCTTTTGGTCTTTTTCTACTTTGTAAAAACAAAGAGAAAGAAACCATTACTTGGTCTGCTCAACATTGATTTCTTATGGATCAAGTTCTCTAAGGGTGTCCTGGTTTAAGTCCTTTCAAGATGTTCTGCCAAGATAAGTATTTTCTCATGAACTGTTTGTTGATTTACATATAGTATTTAAATCCATTCACTGAACATCAGGTTGTAACTCTCAGAAATGGTATAGTCTGACCTCTAATTTAGATTGCCATCTTTTAAAGGTCCAATTCCTTTTCATAGAAAATAGAAAAACATGTGGTTCTCGC
This sequence comes from Cabassous unicinctus, assembly GCA_029593785.1. Lineage (NCBI taxonomy): Eukaryota > Metazoa > Chordata > Mammalia > Cingulata > Chlamyphoridae > Cabassous > Cabassous unicinctus. Next base: position 5,205 of record JAQZBX010079171.1, on the reverse strand, counting down.
ACCATATCCTATATTCTTGATCTTTTCAGAATAGTAAATGTTTAAAATATGATTTCTTCATTGGAAGGCCAAGTATAAAACAAATAGAGATGAAATTCATTCAAGTCAAACCCTATTTAAGAAGTGAATTTGTTAGAATAATTTCAGCCCTTGCAAAAATGGAAAAGGAATATTTGGTTAACATCCTGTGTTCACCTCCATGGATTTTGTAGACGTTCAAGATGTGGCTGTCTTCAAGAATGAGCTGTTCTGTTTGCACCTAAATGGGAAAGTCTCACATCTTTCCCTGTTATCTGTGGAACGCTGTGTGGAACGCCTGCTAAGGAAAGGCCTATGGAACCTGGCTGCTTGCACTTGCTGTCTTTTCCAAAATTCTGTCATTGCCAGCAGAGTAAGTCAAAGAGCTTACTAGACATGTTTTTCATGGATTGTTAAAACCATCCTAGCTTGTAGGATTGTGTTATAAAATTGCTTGTTTTTATTAGCCTTTTCTGTATGACCTACAGATAAAGCAGCAATAAGTCCCCAAAGTAAACATGACAGATATTTACTGTCCGGGTGGAGGGTAAGAAAGAGGGTGCACTTTCCATTTTATTAAAAATATTAAATTTACCCACAAAAATTCATTTGAATTTCAGGCTTTGTTTTCTTTTTATTTTTTTGTTTGTTTTTTTTGTTGTTGTTTTGTTTTGTTTTTATTTCTTGAGGTACCAGGGGCTGGGAATTGAACCCGGGACCTTGTATGTGGGAAGCCGACGCTCAACCGAGCCACATTGGCTTCCCTGGGTTGATTTTTTCATTTGTTTTGCTTGTTTATTTTTGTTTTTTCAGGAGGCACTGGGAACTGAACCCGGGACCTCCCGTGTGGGAGGCAGGTGCTCAGCTGCTTGAGCCATATCTGCTCCCCTTCAGGCTTTGTTTTAAAGAGAATGATTATGTTTTTATTTATTTATTTTTTTACTGGGAAGTCCCAAGGATCGAACCCAGGTTCCTCCATATGGGAGACGGACGCCCAACCATTTGAGCCACATCCGTCCCCAAAGAGAATGATTATGTGTACGGTTACTCTTGAGTAAATTCTTAATTTCTCTGATGATTTTCATTAGGTCTTTCAACAGCTTGTTAGGCCTTTTAAAATTTATTTATTTACCTATTTAAAAATATTGGTCATTTGAATATGGATTTAGTTACAGTAAGCTCTTCTATTATAGACAGTACCCATTTATGTTTACTTAATCCTTTTATTAGGCAAGAAAAACTTTGACTGTAGATAAATTGGAGCATTTGAAATCTCAGCTGGACCTTTCAAGCTATAGTGATCTAATTTCTCAACTGGAAGAATTGATCTTAAAATTTGAACCTTTGGATTCAGCTTGCAGCAGTAGAAGAAGCTCCATTTCATCCCATGTAGGTAATCTGAGCTTTTAAAAGGGTTTTTCTGTAGAGTAAGATTTTTCCACCTTAGTTTATGCTCATTCACTGCCAGCATCTGAAAACTTACCTTCCTTTCCATGTAGTGGAGTTCTTTCAAATGTTAGATAGTTATAGGAAACCTCTGATTAGATGTGTCTTGTAGGCATATTTTTGTTTTGTCACTGTTATTTTTGGTTCCCAAATGCATATGAGACTTGATATGACCTCTCGCACAAGTTAAGTCACTCCTAATATGTGATTTTAGTTGCTTCATGCTAATTTGAGTCTAGAGTGGGTCCGGATTGTCTCATTTAATTCCCTTTCTAACTGCCAGGCTTTATATAGATAAGATGGAGAAATATGGTAGCATGATGCCACTAGCAAATCAGAATAACCCAGCTGCCAGGTATCAAACTCTTGTTTACGTTTTTGCTTGAATAATTGTAATTGTTGTTACTGACTTTCTACTTTGGTGTTGGTATTTTCTTAAAAAGCTGTATTGTGTTATAAAGGAAAAATTTACTTTGCTTGTTGGAATTCTTTCTGTTTTCAGGAAAGTTTCAGCATCTTGGACTCTGGTATTTATCGTATCATTAGTAGTAGAAGAGGCAGTCAGTCAGATGAAGACTCTTGTTCCCTCCACAGCCAAACCCTTTCAGAAGATGAGAGACTTAAAGAATTCACCTTACCTCAGGAAGAGGACCAGCCAGATCAGTGTTGTGGCTCACAGGGAAATGAAGGTGAAGAATGTGTCTTTTGTTGGTTGCTGATGTGAGGCATTATTTCCTGTGACTTCTGGTTGTCAGTATTGTGCTTAGAGTTTTCTACAAGGTGTTAATTAATTTTAGTACTCTATTTGATAGACTTCCCATTTAGACCTCTAGATTGGTTCGCCACTTGGAGAGAGAGTTTATGTTTAGTTTTTTTTCCTCTCATGTTTAGGCTAATGTTGGTAAAGTACTGAATTTTGATCAAAATCCTGGGAAGATTAAGAAAGGAGGTCATTAACGAAAAGAGTGGAAAGACTTTATCATGACTAACCAAATTATTTTCCATCAGGAGTGAAAAATTACTACAGTTTTGGGGGCCATTGCTTTCACTATCCGATGTTCAAGTTTTCCTGTGACCGAAGTGTTAAGAAGAAATTAATAGAGACTCTAAACTTCCTTTATGACTTATGGGGATTCAGGGTTAGTAGGAAAATGAAGGTACCTGCCTAAGTGTTTTATATGTGGACCATCCCGTACATCTTGTAAGCCTGTGTTATGCCCATTTGTATCTGGGTCAGTTGTGATTTTGGTATTGAATCCTTCATTTCTTTTGGCTTATTCATTTCAGCTTTTCCTCAAAGATAAAAAACTTCCATGTGATTAGATTTTGTTTCTTTTTTCCCTGATTCCATTCATTAGATAATGTTTCTCATGTTCCAGTGACTTTTGAGACAGATAAGAATGAAACTTTTCTCCCCTTCGGCATTCCATTACCATTTCGTTCTCCATCTCCTCTCGTATCTCTTCAGGCTGTCAAGGAAAGGTAAACCAATTAGTCTTGTCATTTAATTCCATTTTTGGTTTTAGTTCAGTTGTCACATTAGGTACTCTGTGCTGAGAAATGAAAAGACATTTTAAAATGAGAAAAATAAATCTCTAGGTTATTTATCTTCCCTCTTTGTTTGAGTAGATGGGTATTTGAGTTGTTACTGATGTGTTTTTTCCCTCTAGACAGAATAAAAGTTTAAAAGCCTGCTTTTTCCTCATCCCAGATGGGAACAGTTTCCATATATCATTTGGCATTTCTTGATCCTTTCTAAGCTTGGGCTAAGGCCTGGAATCTTTTCCGAACTCTTTCTATTAATAGCTACTCTTACAGGATCAGGATTGGCATTTTAGTTTAAGAGAGAAGACTGTGCTGCTACTAAACTGCTTATCTGAGTCTTATTGGATACAAGTTTTGCTTGTTAAGAAAAGTTTATTGCAGGGGTTCTTAACCTTTTTTGTTCCACGGATCCCTTCGCCAGTCAGGTGAAAACCATGGACCCCTTACTCAGTTGACACTATACTGTGTTATTTAATAAATATATCACACCTGCACCAACATGTCCCCACAAGAATAATGGCTTTTGAATTTTCAATTCAAGCTCACTGACCCCCTGAAATCTTTCCACAGACCCCTTGTGGGTCCGTGGACCCCTGGTTAAGAGCCTAGCTTGTTGTGACTAGATAGCAGCTGAGTTTCTGTGAAGAAATACTTTATTATTCTCTGGCCAGAATGGGGCAAGTGATCACATGGCTTACTTTGCTTAAGCTGATAGAAACATTGCAGACACAACTGGAGTTAAAGACCTTTTCTTTAGCATAAATCTTTGGTTTCTCAGGGGAACTTAGTAAACAAACTGAATCATTATGTTGTGGGTTTTATGTGGCCTTATGTGAAATATATAGGTGATTTGGGAAGTTGCTATGAACCAAGTCTTTCTTTTTATAAAGTCCAAGTTACCTCCCTGAACCATAGAGAACTCAGGTACTAAAATTTTTATTCTTGGCAGTACTGAGATTTTTTCATGTTAGTGTTTTGGTATTTGACTTAGTGTTTCTAGCTTTGTGCGTAAAACTACTGAGAAGATTGGCAACCTTCACACCAGCCCTGATATGAAAGTGGGGCCAGAACCCAGGGGTGATGAACAGTTATGTGAAGAAGATATGAGTCCAGTCATTTACCCAAAGGAGGAAGACACTGGGTAAGCCTTGCATATAGAGCTGTGTAAATTCTGGGGGAACCAGCTGCCAGTTTGAAGAAAGCCATGTTCTGTTGGGGAAGGCACATATATGAGTCCATTCATTGTAGATTGTTTGCATAGCTCATAAAAATCATAAATTCCAGAAAGTGTTGGAAAATTATCTCAACCCACTGCAAATTTATTAAGGCAGAGTTTTAATCCAGCACCTCTTCCACTTTTATCCTACACAACCCTTCCCACCCTTCTTACCCCACGGTCCCCTAATCTTTTCAGTATTTGGGATGTCAGAGAAGAAGTATTAGATTAAGAGTAGAATGGCCAAGGATCCAGGCCTTTTAATGGCTCTGCTTCTGCTCAGCATGGGTAAGTCATTGATGATCTTTAGCCTGTAAGATGAGAGCATTGGCACTCATGTCCTGTCATGTCCCTTGCCATGATGTGCTGGTGGCATAGTTCTTCTACAGTAAAGTTGTAGCAGAGCCCTTGGCCTGGCACTGTGGGAAATGCTATGTCCATCTGACCTCTGCCTTATGTCATAGTTTAGGGAATGTGGGCATTAGAGGCAGAAAAGTTAAGCACTTAACTAAGAAATTGGAGGGAGACCCACAGGTCCATTGTACCTGGACAGTCAGATGAAATTAAAGGTGTGTTATCCTAAGAATAACATAATGAATCCATGATGTTTATAGAAAAAAAGTACAGATTTATTGTCATGGCATTAAAGGCAGTCCTCCTAAGTCTGACCTTAGCCTACCTTTCCAGCCTCATTTCCATCTACATCCTTCTGTGCCCATTAAACGCCAGTCCAGTCAGAGAACTGGGCATATATTCTGATACCTCACTAGCTTTCTTCATACTGTGTCTTCAGTTGGAGTGTTCTTCCACCATTTTTTACTAACACGTGCTACCTCCTCTGGATTGCTTCCCTTGGTTGCCTAATCAGAATAATGATTTCTTTTTCTGTGCTTCCATAGCACAATGCTTGTGCTGCTCTTTGGCATTCATTCTATTCTCTTTTATATATATATATATATATATATATATTTTTTTTTTTT
>JAQZBX010079170.1:0-14016 GCA_029593785.1 Cabassous unicinctus | reverse complement strand
TTTAACTTAGGAATGGCTGATAGAAAATAATAGTAATATCTTGACTCAGGCAACTTTGATAAGAAAAGTTATCTTGAATTTCAGTGATCAGAGCTGAAAGGAACAAACGAGCAATAGGCTTCATAGAAGATACAAGTATAACAAAAAATATAAAACTTTGATAACTTTAATTTTGTAATTTTCAAGAAATGAAAAAAGGGAATACAACAGATCTCTCCTTTTGTAGGTTTTATTTATTCATCTTAGCTTAAGATTTGAGGGTTGAAACAATTTTGGAGTGTAAATTTTTCTCTGAATTTGAGTCAGTCTCATTTGCTTGATAAAAATATGACTATATCCATTTTTAACCAAACCAGTTTTACTTGGTTAATTCCACTTTAATGATTAAATTCATGAAACTTTACACATTTCTTTCATCTTAAGAGATGGGCACATCTTCCACTAAGAAACTCTAAGGCAGAGAACATAATATCCTGACAATACCTGTAGGCATTTTTAAAAGTCTTTAATATTGATTAAAGGTACTCACAATATGTACTGTGTTATCCTGATAAACTCATCCTCCTCAACTTTTTATTGAAGTATAATTATACAGAATAAAATGCTCAGATTTTAAGAGTGCTATGCAGTGTTCAATTGATTTGACAATTGCCTACATGTATAAAATCACATCTTTATCAAGACAGAACATTTCTATCACCCTAGAAAGGTCCATCATATCTTCTTCAAGTCAATCACTGTTCCGCTCCCCTGCTGTACCACCACAAAAGCAACCAAGGATCTTATTTCTATCATAGGTTAATTTTGCATATTCTAGAATTTCTCATAAATTGAATTATACAACATGTACTTTTTTGTGTTTGGCTTTTTGACTCGGCATAATATTTTTGAGATTCATACATCTTGTTGCATATATCAGTAATTTATTTCTTTTTTCTTTGAGGGAATATTTTATTTATTCAGTTTAATAATTCTCTTATTGATGGACAACTGTACAGCTTTTGAATAAAGATGCTACAAACATGCTTGTACAAAGCTTTTGGTGTGTGTGTTTTCATTTTTCATGGATAACTACCTAGGAATGGAAGCACTGGGTCATAGGTAGGGTAGACCCAGTTCTTAAAAATTCTTAACTTTTCAGGAAATCACCAATCTCTTTCCAAAGTGGTTGAACCATTTTATATTCCCACCATATAAGAAATCTGGTTGATTTACATCCTCTACAACATTTCATGTTGTCAACCATATCCATTTCAGCCTGCTAGGGAAGTCACAGACACACTTAGAACCATCTCCAATCCTTGCCTACCCTCTTCCTTTATCCCTCTTGCTCATTTGTGTGCAAGTTTCTGGTATGTTTCCATTTCAAAAGAGATGGCAAATAGTCTAGGGGTGACATTAAATTTCAATAAGGCCCACTGCTTGCCAGGGCACAAAGGTTGCTTGATGAATGCTTTTGCTCTTTTACAGGGACTTCTTCCTCTGGGGTGTATAAAAACCAAATACTCAGGCAGCACAAGTGCCCCTCATCTCTGATGTGAAGCAGGGCATGTAGAGCCACCATCCACTACTTCTGACCCAAGCAGTTGACCTCCCCAGGGGAATGGTTACAATGGGACCTCTTACCCTGCTCTTTTGGACCCATTGTGCTGTGTAAGTAATGAAAAATTCACCTATTGAAAATTTCTGTTTTGCTTGAGATTCCTACAGTACATCACATAGCAACTCACTACACAAGCCACTCTAATGGATGTCTAGATGCATGGAAAAAAGGTCACACAGAAAAATCAAAATATTGTATTTCATTGTGATTTTAATTTGCATTTCCTTGATGACTTGTGATGTTGTGTTGGAGAGTCTGCAACACCACCCCCAGGATTCAATAATTCACTAGCAGGACTCACAGGACTCAGAATATGGTTGTACTCATGGCTATGATTTATTACAGTGAAAGGATACAAATTAAATCAACACAGGGAAAAAGCCCTTAGGGCAAAGTTAGGGGAAAACAACGTGCAACCTTTCAAGGGTCCTCTCCCTATGAAGTCACACAGGTTATACTTAATTCCCCCAGCAAGGAGTTGTGACAACACATTGAAATGTTGCCAATGAGGGAAGCTCATTAAAGTCTCCACACCCAGGGTTTTTTATTGGGAACTGGTCAGTTAGGCAACCTCTTCCTGGCAAGTACCTAAATTCCAGGCTCACTGAAGGAAAGCAGGTATTAAGCATAAACCATATTGTTTCAACACACAGTTTAGATATAGTGAGCCTCCCTTACCTGTTAATGCTGGGAACCCTCCTGAAATTTAAGTGCCCATACACCAGCCCAGGGCCAATATTTTAAGCAGGCTTTTCAAAGGATAGCAGTCAGGCCTGCTATGTTAACCCTTTTCTGCCCAGCACAGATGTTGAGCTTTCCTCATGAGCATGATTGCCATTTGTATATCTTCCTTTATGAAGGGTCAGCTTAAATCCTTTACCTATTTTCATTGAGTTATTTGTTATTTTATTATTCTGAGTATAAGTCCTTTCTCAAATATACACTGTTTATATTTTTCTCTACTCTGTGGCTTGACCGTTTGTTTTTTGATGGCTTTTTTGTTGAGTAAAAGTTTAATGAGATCTAATGCATCCACTAATTTTTCTTGTATGGTATGTACTTTTTATGACTTTTCTAAGAAACTTGCCTAAAACAAATTAGCAAATATTTTTTTTTCTTTTTTTTTCTCTAGGTGCCCTCATTTTCCTTTGTCGTGAAGTTTCTAGAATGGAGTACAAATTGTCTTCCAGTTGTATAAAATTTCTTTTGAATTTCAATTAAGCCCATCTTAATGAAAAGTAGTGCTTTGTTTCTATGCTGCTTCCTGGACTAAGAACTTACACAAACCCAGGCTATGGTTCCTATATGTCCATAGACTATGGAATATTGAGCAAGGTACTCATAATCTGCATCCTCCATGCCTCTGAAAACCTAAGCCATTGGCTATCATTAAACTACCTCTAAAATTTTTTACTACAAATTCTAAAATAGCAAATAACTTTGGCTGATGCAGACTTGGATAAGAATCCTGGCTTTGACACATATTTAAATGTATGTTTTAAGAATCAGTTTAATCATCAGTATAATGTGTATAATAATATGTATCTGTATCAGTCACTCTTTTCCAAAGAAATAGAACCAACAGAGAGGGGAGGGAAGATTTAAATGAATTGGCTCACACAGTTGTGTGTGCTGTCAAATATCAAAATCATTGCTCAGCTTCTCAGCCTATCAGCAATAACTTCATGAATCCAAAGATGTTCTTAGGGAAAAGCTGCCCTAATGCTAACCTCACATTTCTATGATCCCTTCATATGTGGGAAATTGTTCCAATAAGTCTTTACTGCCTTGTGAATTCTCCAATGCCTTCAAGCAAAGTAGTAGCACACAATTTTAATGGTTTCTTCATTTTTCACAACACAAGAATTTGTCAGTAAAATGTGCTTAATTTTAAATTACCATTTTATATTTTTCAAATTTCTTAAAAATATGTTTTTCAAAAAATATTTACTTTTAATAGTAGCACAATATTCAATAATGTGTTTTTATCAAGATATTTTTAACCAATTCTTTTTGTTGGATGACATGGGTTATTTACAACTATTTATTAAATAAAACATATTGAGAGAAACATTCTTTTTCGTAAATCTTTATGATAATCTTTAATTTTTTCCTTATAAAAGCACTCAAAGGCTGTTAAGATTTTTAAATTGAACTACCAAAAGTATAAAATAACTTATCTCCCCAGTGCTTCATGATTGTTTTAACTCTTAGGTGATTGATTAATAGTGATTTTGACTATTTTAGACATGTTAACTCTTCATACTTTTTTCTTTTGCAAATTTTCTCGCCATGTCTCTGGCAATTTTTTTTTCTGAGAAATCATTTCTTACTGTTTTATAACATAGTTGCTTATATATTAAAGCCAATAAGTATATTTTTAAGTTATAGACACAGCAAATATTTACCTCATTTTATTTTGCTCTTAGTTTTCTTTATATTTTTCCCATAGGTAAAAACATAAAAGTTCTGTTAATCAAATCTATCAAATTTTTCATTTAAAAATAGTTGACTTTTTAATTTGTCTAAAATTAATTTTATTGTTCTTGGCATCTTTGCATAAGTTTTTCTCATTTTCATGTGTCATTCTTCAAATAGACTTTTCTTGACTTGTCCCTCAATTTCTCCACATTTTTTCTGCCTCATTATTTTGTGGATTTCCTTCTAAATACTTCTTGCATCCAGAAATGTTCTTGATTATTTGTCTCTTTATTTAACATTGTGTGTCTCCCCTCATTAGAATATAAGTTCCTTATATTAGAATATTAGAAGTTAGAATATAAGTTCCTTATATTAGAATATAAGTTCTTATATTTCTCTATATCATTTCCACCTGCTAAGTATCCTGGCACATAATAGAAACTCAAATATTTGTTGAATGAATAATTTATTATACCAATTGTTGTGGCTTCAATTTTTTTTCATTATATCGGAGTATCAGGTCCTTCTCATTTCTTTCCTTTTTCAGAATTTCTTCACTCTTTTATGCAATTCTTATTCAAGAAAAATTTTATAATCAATCAATAACTTTTCCAAATAATCAAAATAAAATAATATGGATTGTATTTGAATAGCCAAGTCATTTAAACAAAACAAAACAAAACAAAGACACATGTCTAAAGTTAGGCTTAGACATAGATCAAGAAGGGAAAAGACTTCCACAGATGCTTATCAGGAGATAGAAAAAAAAAATTCCAATAGTGTTCTAAAACAAATAACCATGGTTAAATTTTCTCATCTGTTCATTTAGTTCTTGTAATTATTTATCGTCTTGTGGGATCTTGGTTCAGCACTGTCTTTTCCTAATATCAGTTGTTTCTGGATTAAAAATAGTTCTGGGGATCCTGGCTTATTTTTCACTAGAGTCTGACTCATGGTGGTTACTCATGGTGATGATATCTGCACACAATGTGACCACAAATATTCACCATTCTATTCCTTGAAGAAGAGTTAATAATATCCAATACAGGTCATTTTGCCAAAGTTTCTAGATTGTTCTTCTTTCTTGAAGACCTTTTTTCTTGCCTGGAGCTTATCTTAAGGTAAGTACAGGAAGGATGAAGGAACCATCTCTTGCTGATAAGATTGAATGGCTCAAGTTAATTTATTATAGTAACAAACCTTATCAGAATCAAGAAGAGTAAAAATACTTTATTGGAATATAATGCATCATATTTAATAAAAATTTGATCTATGTTTTCACTTTGAGTAATAGTAGAATAAGAATAATCTTATTGAAGAATTTCCAGGGACTTCCAATAATCCTATAAATAGGTCATATTCATACTAATAAATATCTATAATTGGAGGGAGGGGTATTCTTGTTATATAGTAGCAGGAAGCTTAGGGAGAACGTCTCTTGCAGTTGTGTGGAAAGCATAACTTGTAAGTAATGAACTAAGATATTTAGCAGAGGAAATTTCTAAAGTGTTGAAGGTGCATTCTGGTTTTTCCATATAGCTTAGTAGAATGTGATAAGAAAGAGATAAACTGAAGGAAGGTTAAAAAAAAAAAAAGAAAGAAAGAAAGAAAGAAAACTCAGCCCAGGCTGGATGACTTTGAAAATTCTCAGCCTCTCCAGATGGCAAAATCCCTAAAAGTCAGGAATGGTTTCCAGAAGCATGGCATAGAAAAAACGGCTGAGCAAGCAACTCTACCACCTTTTGCTAAAACTCCAAAAGATCAAAAGGTCAGAAAAGTCAGTCACAAAAATTGCCCTTTCAAGAGATTAAGATTTGTCTCACAGGTATTTTCAAAGAAACCACATGGCCTCTAGGAAGCATAAGGGTATTTTCCCTCAGCCATCTCAGCAGAGGCCAAACATAGAGAAGAGATTATTTCTGAAATATCTGTGAAGGTGGCTTGTGTATAATGGAGTGAAAACGAGTGAAATTTATGCAAGACCTGTAAAGTTCTTGAGAAAATTGTTTCAGTAGAAACACTGTGAGACTTCTCATTGACCAAGATGGTAGTATAAGATGCTACAGGGTTCTGTTCCCACATAATATTTGAACAACTCACAAAAACTGTAAGAGCCACCTTTCTCAGAGCTCCAGAAAGAGTTAAAGCATTGCAGTAACTGGATGAGTGCCAAATCAAGAAAACAAATCTTAGAAGTGTTAGGTGAAGGTCATGGCACCATTGCTAGCCCCTCTCCAACATCTTCCCCAGTGTGGTGTGGAGACTGTCTGATATCTCACTGTGGGCCACTGGCCCTGTTCCAGAGGGAGTACAATAACCCTTGTGTGCAGATAGTAACCAATCTATTGTGTGACATCCTGAAAGACTGAACCAGGGCACTTGTCTATAGCGCTCCATCTTCTGCAGACAGAAGCAGCTTGCAGACAGTTAAAGCAGCTTGCAATCAAAGCACTGTGGGGCAAAAAAGATTACTGGCTTCAACACATACATTAGAGCAGCCTAGAAAGTCCATTTCAAAGAGAGTAGAGGGAGTGTTCAGATCGTGGAAACTTGGGAATTAGTAAGGCCCTCAGTGCATGCCCAGGACAAGATGCAGGTGCAGAAAAGAAAAGAGAGGATTCTGCTCTTCAGCCTTAGAATAATCTTTGTAGGAAGGCTAAACTCTAAAGAAGAACATTGGTAAAAACACAGCTGATTTGCAAAGACTGGGAAAGGCACTTTTTGCTTTGGTTTGTTTGTTTATATTAGAAATTAGCGCTAAGGAAATCTCTGTCATATCACTAGTTGGATATATACTTTAGAAACACACAGACCAGGAACTGAATTTCAGAGAAAACACATTAAAATATTTAAATAAAGGGAGCCAATGTAGGTTAAGTGCCTGCTTCTCACATGAGAGGTGCCAGGTTCGTTCCCTGGTTCCTCCTGAAGACAAAAAGCAAAAACAAAAAGCAAACAAATGAAAAACCAACTCAGGGGAGCTGATGTGGCTCAGTGGTTGAGCACTGACTTCCCACATACGAGGTTCTAGGTTCAATCCCTGGCCCCAGTACCTCACAAAAAATTTTTTTAAAAAAATGAACTCTATGCAAAAAGAAGATTAAAAGACAAACAAATAAACAGGAAATTATGGTCCCTCCAAAGGAACAAGATAATACTTCAGGAACCACCAATAAAGAAGACCAAATTTTGCACATGCCTAACAAAAACTTTTTAAAAACTGATCCAAATTATGCTAAAAGAAATAAGGGAAAACAGTAAAAGAACTAAAGTATGTCAGTAAATTATAAAGAACAAAATGAGAATCTCAATAAATAAAGATTATAAAAAGGAACCAAACAGAAATACTGGATTCAAAGACCACAATCACTGAAATGAAAACAATCTCTAGAGGAATTTCACCTGCATATTGTAGGTGGCAGAAGAAAGAATCAGTCAACTTGAAGGTAAGACAATTGAAATGATTCACACTGACTAGCAGAAAGAAAAAAGAATGAAAATATTTGAACAGGGCCTGAGAAATCTGTGGGACAACATCAAATGTACTAATGTATGCATTATGGGAGTCCCAGTATGTAACTTGAGTCTTTACTTCTTACAGGCCCTCAAATGCAAAATAAAAATTAATGATAAATCTGTAATTTGGGACATACAATATATAAAGATATAATTTGTAATAAGTACAACAAAAAGGTAGGGAAATGGAGGGGTATAAGCACAGTGTATATGCTATTGGAGTTAATTTGCTATCACATAAAATGTGATTGTTATAGATTGAGGATGTTAAAATTTAGCTCCATGATAACCACAAAGAAAATATTTAAAAAATAAACATGGAAGGAAGTGAGAAGGGACTCAAAATGGTATACTACAAAAAAAGCAAATGAATATAAAAGTCAGCTTAACGGAAGAATTGAGGGAAATTAAAGGTATAAGGCTTACAAAGACCATGTAGCAAAATGGCAGAAGAAAATCCTGAATTATCAGTAGTTAGTTTAGATGTAAATGGGTGGAATAAAATCACCAATCAAGAGGCAGAGATTGGCATTTGCAGACTGGTTTTTAAAAAAACAACAGCATGAACCAACCTTATGCTGCTTACAAGGAACTCACTTTAAATTCAAAGGCACAAGTAGGTTGAAAGTGAAAGGTTGGGAAAAAATAGTCCATGCAATTAGTAACCAAAAGAGAGTTGGCATATTTATACTATTAACAGCTAAAATAGACTTTAAATCAAAAGCTGTTACAGGGACAAAAAGGGATACTATATACTGATAAAGGGGTCAACGCAACAAAAACATAACAATTATAAATATGTATGCAACTATTAGCAGTGTTTCCAAAAATATGATGCAAATATTGTTAGATTTGAAGACAGAAATACAGTTCTGCATTAATAGTAGGAGACTTCAACACATCACTTTCAATAAAGGAGAGAACATCTAGACTGAAGAACAATAAGGAAATAGAAGACTTGAATGATACTACAAACCAACTAGACCTCACAGACATGTAGAATACATTTAACCATAGTTGAATACCCGTGCTGTGCACATGAATAATTCTCCAGGATAGACCTTATGTTAGGTAATAAAACAAATTTTCAAAATACTTAAGATACAATGTATCCTATCAACTCTTATGGGCCAGTGACTCCTTTTTACCTTTCATTTTCCCCATTTTGGATTGTAATGTTTGTAACTGTTACTCAATGTCTGTCCTGCCACTGTATGTTAGGAGGGTGGCTGACAGATAACATCTTTTTAGCTTCACAAGTTAACAGATGGAGGGAAATTGCTCCACATCAGCTGTCCTTATTGGACTGGATATAGAAATCTCATCTGCACCTGGACCTGATTTAGATTTTGGAGTTTGAGATGATCAGATGTTCATTTAGAGGATAATATTTTGAACTTTGAGCTAATGCTTTAATAGGATGAGACTTTGGGAAAACTTGAGAGAAGGTGAATGTCTTTTGCATTTGGGAGGGGCATGAGATATTGGCAGCCACAGGGTGGACTCTGAAATATTAATTAAAATTGTATTTCTTATGGTACTTGGATTTTATAATTGCACTTGAAATCCATAGAAGAGAGCTTATAACTCCAATTACATCTTGAAAATAGCCATGACTACAAATATTAATTTTAATGACCAAATACATTACTTGGATTTAAGAAGACTGGAGTTCTCAATTATGTAAAACAATATGCAGTTTACAATTTTATTTTTGACAGATTGGGCTGTCCTTAACAACATTTTACTTTTCTCACTGTTGTGTGAATAGTCTCACTGTCAGTGGAAAGGAAAGAAAGGTGGGGGTTGTCAAATCTTGCAAAAATACTTTTCAGTCTTCTTGGGGAAGTTTAAAGAATGTAAAGGCAGGAATTACAAAGTGGGAAAAATATTTTTTTTTCCATACTTTTCTAAATTTTTTGCAGTATGTGTTAGAATCCATTGTTACTCCAGATGGACATGCTGTGTGTACTTCATAGCTTTTAAAAATTGTTTTTACCTGTTCACACTACAGAGAACATATTGTAAAAATGATATTACTTATTTCAAGGTGCATAGCTATTAATAAATGTTTCATGATGCCCATGTTATTCAAGATACCTCTGTGAAACCTGGCCTCATGCTATCTACATAGTAAATGGCTTAGTAATTTAGGCTATAATGCAGCTAATAAAAAATGGAATCTATTGTCACATAAAACAGCATATAGGAATGAACTATTGAAACTAATTTATATATTCTGTTTTTCAGAGTGTTGACAAGTTTCTGTTTAACCATAGATGCCTAATGTATGTGCTGCCATGCAGGAAATATGAATGGAAAAGTAAATAGTGACTGATCAAATTGAGTCAACAAATGATTTGCAGACGAATGGGCTAACCAATAAAAGATTCAGAAATGTGCATCCATTACTGCAAATTTCAGTGCTCTTATAGGAGGGTAAGGAAATGATTCTTTATGTAACACCAGAAATGTTCAGTGAATCATTTATGTGGTTTAAAGTGAGGAGGGTGAATATTTACTTCTAAAGTATCTTTATAACTAAAAATAACTTGGACCACTTGCCTAATCTGTCTGGTAGTTCACCTTCAATATGCAGTCTCTGGTGTTCAAGTGAATATCTCAGGTAACCTAATTTGTCAGTAGAGTTTTTTCATCTAGTTGGAGCACAGATCACTAATTGTTTTCTTTTTCTAGAAAATTGGGTTCAGAAAAAATAAAATAACCAGAATAAAAACAAAACTGAAACAATTATAGATTGCACCCCTCCTCCATCACTTCAATCTCCCCCATACATACACATTGAAGGAAATTTGATATCAACTTTTTAAAAATTTGGAAAATAGGATATAAGATGTAGGATCAGTTGCTTTGCTTTTAAAAATATACAAACTGCGAAAGCATGGATTTTAAAGGGAACCACTGTAATAATCACACGTGAACTGTTATAGCCCATATTTGATTTTATTTGAGCTCAAGATTCAAATACTCCCTTCAAGTATAGTGCTTTTTATAACTGGGGCTTTTAGCTCTCTTAAAAGAAAAAAAAAAAGAACTTCAGGCTGTTTTACATAAATTTTGACACCAAATGATTAAAAAAAATAAAATAAAATCCATATCTGCTAAGCATGTATATGGAAGGAAGAAAATGAGTGGTTGTTAAAAATAAGGACTTGTGTTGCCCCAAAATATTTAATGTCAGCTGTTTATTGCCTTTTGATGGTATTTTGATTATGAATATCTAGTTCTGAAGTTTACTTACAAAAGAAAAAAGGAAACCATTTAGAATATGTCTTAATTTACCAAAGCTGCTATGACAAATACCACACATGGGTTAGCTTAAACAATGGGGATTTATTGTCTTATGATTTTAGAGGCTAGAAATCCAAGATTAAGGTCTACATAGACCATGGTTTCTCCCTGTAATTGTATAATTCTGATTCTGGCTTGCATCTCTGCCTACATGACATGGCTTCTTCTTCTGGCTTAGATCTCTCCTGCATAGTCCTCTGTTTAGATTTCCTCTTCTCATAAGGACTTTAGCCATATGGATTAAGGGCCACCCTGATTAAGGTTAGCCTCATCTACATAGGGTCTTTGAGGAGTCCACACCTTAACTGATATAATCTTCAAAGGTCCTATTTACAAATGGGTTCACACCCACAGGAATGAGGATTAAGACATAACATGTCTTTTGTGGGGGACATGATTGAATCCTCAACAGGTAACATTCATCTTTTTCTTCTATGCTAAGAAGTGTTTCATAAGAAATCTCTTGCCATTTTCTACAGTCTGATCTGGAAAAAAATCAGCTAACTAATTTGAAGGCTGGGATAAATTGAGAAACTAAAACTTAACATATGGCTTAAGATATTAGGTTGTCAATGTAATAGAAAATAGGAAGAAAATGAAGAGAAATAGTTTTCTGAGCTTTTACATGAATTTGGGACTTATGGTAAAGCTCAGTAAAAGCTAAATTGTATAACATTTGAGAATCATCCATCTTGGTATAAAGTTTTACTAATAGTAAAATTAGTGGAACATTACTCAGTCAAATGTTCCACTAATTAACGTGTGGCAGTTTGAAATTATTTTATGAATCACAAAAAGAGAAATATTATGTTTTAAACTAACCCATTCCTGTGGGTGTGAGACCAATATGATTGGACTATGTCAGTGGGGCATGATTCATGTTGAGTCTCCGTCCTTTTGCTGGGTCTGATATAAAGGAAGACACACAGACCTAGACAGACAGAGGAAAAAGGGAGCCAGCATATTTTATTCTGCACTGTGCGAGAGAGGATTGCTTAAGCACAAAGCTCCCAAGAAGCTGGGCTTATGGAGCAGCTTAAGAGGAGACGAGACCTGCTATGCCTGATAACTTGCAGCTGAACTTGGGAAGAGAGCAGAACAGCCAAAACTGATACGGGGGCCCTGGAAAGAGACAGACCTTATGCCTTGTTGCTCACAGCTGAGTCCCAAGAGATGGTAGATTTTGGAGGGGAAGGCAGAGACCTTCTCAGAGATTGTTGGCCATTTGCTTCACCATGTGGCAACAATACTATCAACAGTACCTGACTTTGGTGAGAAAGCACCTCGTATGGTGCCTTGAGTTGGAATTTTTCATAGCCTTGGAACATTGAACTTTTACCCCAAATAAATACACTTTATAAAAGCCAACATATTTCTGGTACTTTGCATTGGCAGCCCTTTGGCAAACGAAAATAAAATGGAATTCAAAGACGATCCCTCAAGCATCTTTTTTGGCAAATAGTGACAACAAATGCTAACAACATTTCCTGAGATGTATACTCCTTGCTTAAGGCAGTTATGGTCTCTAGTCCTGATATTGTATAAAAAAACCCAATGTGCCCAGATTGGAAACAGATTGGTGTTGGCAAGTAGAGGGAAATAGTCCCTAAACAGGTTATCCAATTCCCAAATAACTGATAATTGACTGAATACTGAATCTGCATCTTGCTCTTTTGTGGTCATAACTCTTAACCATGGAAATTATTTCAACATTACCATGTTTTGTCATTTTTGTCATTTTGTCATGTACCTAATGTAGGTTCCTGTTCTTCAATTCATATCCCTCTATTTGCCATCTTAACTTTTTATTACTCTTCACAAATTTTAATCTCTTCCCCTTTCTTGTTCTCTTTTCTTTAAAATCAATTGATGGGTATTTATTAATGGACCATGATATATTACACACTTGAATATGTAAGTGATAAAAAGTAGTATCTTAAAAGATATTTAAAAAGAGGAAAAATGGAAAGAATACAGCTTAGATAGATGACCATTGCAATAACGCTTATGAGAGCTGATTTGAGAGAGGTACTAAAAAAAGAAAAAGTATACATCTTGGAGAGACATTTTGGGGAAATAGCACCATTCATGAGTTGAAGTGAACATATGTCTGAAATGAATCTAAGATTCCAAATTTAAGCATAAGGAGATAGGAATTAAGAGAAGAAGCTAGTTTATGGAGGTAAAGATGTTGACTATTTCATGGGTATGTTGAATTTGAAGTGAAATTGTGACAGTCAACTGAAAATGAATGGAAGTTGGGTGGATATTTATTACTTTAACTCAAATAAGAGGAAAGGCTTAGAGAGAAATTTAGTTCATTTCTTGGAGATAGATGAGCAGAGTGCATCAAGACAATGTTTGGGGGAAATATATACAATTAAGATTTTAGGAGTTCATTACTTACTGATCAAAATTTTAGTATAGACTTATGTACAAATACTGTACTAGACACTAGAAATACAAAGTAAAACAACAACACCTTTCTGTCATTCTTGGTCTACTTGAAGAGAGGCAGGTACACATAAATACAATATAATGTGATAAGGTATGTGAAAACTACAATGGCATCCTAGAGAAAAACAGCTAGATCTTTATGAATGAAATGGAAAAGGCCTCATAAAAGATGGTATAATTTATGCTAGTAAATCTTGGACAAAAAGTTTAGCACATTTTAAGAATGGGAAAAAAGCAGATATGTGAGCATGTACTATGTTCAAGGAATGGTAGGTAGTCCAAAGTGATTGCAATATAGGTTTCAAAGTAGGTAGATCATGAAGTTGGTGGTAAGATAGAAACACCTTTGGAAAGTCTGTCTATGACATGCTAAGGAAACTGACCTGGGTCCTCTCAGTCCCTCTCTTTCATCCTTCTACATCCAATTCATCATAAGAATTTTGTTTATTTCTCAAATCTGTTCCTTGTTTCTGTCCTTACCAACCTGGTCCAAAATATTATAATTTCTTACCTAGAAAACAGAAATAGCTCCTACATCAACAGATGTTAACTTTCATCAACATTGTAGTAGTTTGGAAGTTTGATATAGTTTTGAATTCCAAAAACAGATATTGGATTATGCTGTAAACTGGTCTGTTCATCTGGGCATGATTAAGTTATAATTAGGGCTTTGATTAGGCCACATCAGTAGGGCATTGAGCCCCACC
>JAQZBX010079169.1:0-14032 GCA_029593785.1 Cabassous unicinctus | reverse complement strand
AAATGGAAAGACATTCTGTGTTCATGGATTGGAAGAATAAATATTGTAAAGATGTCAATCTTACCCAAACTGATTTATAGATTCAATGTACTACCAATCAAAATTCCACCAGCTTACTTTACAGTTAGAGAAGGCAGTTGCCAAATCATTTTGGGGGGTAGGTGCACCCAAATAGTCAAAAGCATTCTAAAAAAGAAGAATGACATAGGAGGAATTTCACTGCCTGACCTTGAAACATATTACAAAGCTACAGTGGTCAAAACAGCATGGTACTGGCATAAAGATAGACACATTGATAGACACATAGTGGAATAGAATTGAGGACCCAGCAATAAACCCTCACCTATACCTGGTTTTTGACAAACCTACCAAGTTAATGTTAATGGGACAAAAAAGTCTCTTCAACAAATGGTGCTGGGACTACTGGATATCTATAACCAAAAGAATGAAAGAGGACCCCTATCTTGCTCCCTATACAAGAATCAACACAAAATGGATCAAAGACCTAAATATAAAAGCCAGGACCATAAAACTGCTATAAGAAAATGTAGGGAAACATCTTCAAGACCTTGTAGTAGGTGGTGGTTTCTTGGACCTTACACCCAAAGCATGTGCAACAAAAGAAAAAATAGATAAATGGGACAGCCTCAAAATTAAACACTTTTGCACCTCACAGGACTTTGTCAGAAGGGTGAAAAGGCAGCCAACTCAATGGGAAAAATATTTGGAAATCCATATCTGATAAGGGATTAATATCCAGGATATATAAAGAGATGTTACAACTCAACAATAAAAAGACAAATGACCCAATTAAAATATGGGCAAAAGACTTGAATAGACATTTGTCCAAAGAAGAAATACAAATATCAAAAAAGCACATGGGGCATGGTCACAGTGGGTGGAGAACTACTCAATAAATGACAGAATACTGAATTCCCATCCTGGAGAGCTCTACCATATTCTCCAAGGGAGTAGCAACAGTCCCTCAAGTGCAGGGATAGTGTCTGGCAAAGGATGATGATCCACTGATGGGCTCTTGTTATTGATGACTAGCCTTATGAGTCTTTGCTCTTGAAATTGAAACTACGCCTATTGTTATGGGGTGCCTAAGGGTTGCCTCCTGAGAGACTCCTTGCTGCTCAAATGTGGCCTCTCTCTAAGCCAAACTCAGCACATGAATGCATTACCTTCCTCCCAGCGTGGGACATGACTCCTGGGGATGAGCCTCCCTAGCAACGAGGGATTACTAACAAGTGCCAATGGGCAATGTGACTGGAAAAAGACCTCAAATAAAAGGGGGAAAAGGTAAAGATATATTAGTTCATATGGCTAAGAGACTTCAAAGAGAGTCAGGAGGTCATCCCAGAGGTAATGCTTATGCACATCTCAATAGGACCTCATAGGCTTCCAATGTGGATATCACCCCAAACAGAGGGGCTCCTAAGGGCTCTGGAGACACCCAGGTCCTCTATCAGGGTGGATAGCCCCAGAGTTTCGTGCCTTATCAGTGGGCCCTACTTTGGAATCCTTGCTCCTGAAAGTGACAGAGTTGGATCCAAATATGTCTTCCCTGCACATGGTCCATCTGTCCCTTCTATTCAAACCTATATGTGGTGCCAGAGTTTGTAGGTGTACTTCCAGAGACTGTAGTCTTTGGGCTGTCCATGTGCCAGCTGGGCCTGCAATGTCAGTGGACCTGCAACTCCTACTCTACAGCTCAATGGACTCACCCTGTACACCTGGTGGGGAGGTAATGATGGACAATGGCCATCCCAGAGAATGGAGAGAGTCTGCAGCTGCAGGCAGGATAATCCCATCCTCTTATCCATGGGATATAAGACCCCTCTCACTTGGAGGTAGAGTGGAAATCACCATCTCAGACTCCTCAGGATTGGGGGAAGAGCTATGGACTAGAGTGGACTTACTGGTATTCTGTTATAGACATATTGTGATTCACACAATGGAAGTAAATTATAACATTAATGTGGAGCCAGTGGCCACCAGATGCTTTGGGGGAAGGGAGAGGGAAAAGCAGTTGTAATACAGGGGCTTTTTCGGGACTTGGGAATTATCCCGAGTGACATTGCAATGACAGATATAGGCCATTTTATACCATCATATAACATGCAGAACTGTGTGGGAGAGAGTGTGGTCTATAAAGTGAACTATGGCCCATGCTTAGTGGCAAAGCCCCAGGATGTGTATATTATTGCAGGTGATGTGCCCCACTAAAGAAGGATGTTTATGTGGGAGGTTGTGGGAGAAGTGGGAGGTGGGGCATATGGGAATCCCTACAATTTTTGTGTAACATTTATGTAATCTAAGTATCTTTTAAAAAAATATTTAAAAATTATTAAAACAAACAAACAAAACACATGAAGAAATACTCAACATCACTAATGATTAGGGAAATGCAAATCAAAACTACAATGAGATATCATTTCACACCTATCAGAATGTCCACTATTAAAAAGACAGAGAACTACAAGTGTTGGAGAGGATGTGGAGAGATAGGAACACTTATTCACTGTTGGTGGGAATACAGAATGGTACAGCCACTGTTTGGCAGTTCCTAAAGAAGTTCAATATAGACTTGCCACATGACCCTGCAATACCACTACTGGGTTTATACCCGGAAGAACTGAGAGCAGTGACACGAGCAGACATCTGTACACCGATGCTCATAGCGACATTATTCATGATTGCCAAAAGTTGGAAACAACCCAGGTGTCCATCAACAAACGAATGGATAAACAAACTGTGGTCTATTCACTTGATGGAATATTATGCAGCTGTAAGAAGAAATGAAGTTCTAAAGCATATAAAAACATGGATGAACCTGGAGGACATTATGTTGAGTGAAGCAAGCCAGATACAAAAGGACAAATACTGTATGATCGCATTAGCATGAACCAAATATATTGTGTAATATTGCATGATTCAAAAAAAATTTATATGTATCCAGTATATTTAATTGAGAAATGTATGATTTTATTCAATTGTGTTTTCTTCTTAGTTTTTAATTGTTTGTATTTTCAATTATTAAATGTATAAAATAAAGTTAAAAAAAATATTTCTATATGACCTTTCCATCCTGCTTAACCTAATTTGGGTTCCTCGAATATTCATTCACATTTGTACCCACATATTTAATTTTTAACAATTTGAATAGAGCTCTTTTAAGAATTTTCATTTGTTAATTTGGTATTACCATCTTGATATATGAAGATATATCCTGTAGACACACTTAAAGTTAGACACAGAAACACACAACTCACTTGTACTTATAATTTTCATTCCCTTACAAAAAAAAGTTTAACTGTTAAGATAACATTTAAAAGATCTCTTTGAAGGCTATTTCTTATCAATCTGCACTGTGACCATGCAGTTTTGCAAAAGAATGTTGTTCTTTAATTATTGGCTTATAACCAAAATGTTCCCAATGCTCTAAAATACAATTTTCCTTTACTTCAGAACTTTGCTTATATTCCATTTTGACTTTGGCAGGCCTTGGATGAGAAACACTAGTTCCAGTATATACCTACTGAGTTCAGAAGTCTCAGGGAAGCCTGGTTTTTCTCATGAATTGCTGCTTTTAGGAATATCAACATTCGAGGTGGGAGGAGCCCCCACACCAGTCCTCGGCCGCTGGACAGGAAGAGTAGATGTCCAACCCAGAGGGTTGAGAATTCCACCAGGCATCAACCTAGTCCACACCTGGAGTCACAAGAGACAGCAGGGTCACTAATACCAGTGGAAGGACAGAAGACAGCGGTGTCTGAACTTTGCCTTCCCCTGAGCCCCAGGGGGCAGAAGTTGTCATGAAATAACCATAAGTAAAGGCAAGGAGTGAGGCTAGACCTGAAGTAACCATAAACAAAGGCAAACTCAGAATTATCAGCACAATAGCTGAAGTCTAAGGGCAAGGTGAAGCTAGTCACAAAACAACCACAATCAGAGGCAAGTTTAGTTTATAATTACTATCACTATAGCAAGGACAAGCTAGACCTGAAGTAGCCATAAACAAAGGTATATTAGTCTAAGATTACCATTACAATAGGTTCTAGGCTAAATCCACCCAATTATAGCAATTTCATATATTGTCTTTCTGTTGTTTTATAGTATAAAGGCATTTATATAATGATTTTAACTCTTAGTTACAGTTTCCAGTAAGTTCACTTTAAAAACAAATTGGGCACTTTTGTTTCAGCAGCTGAATTAATTCTACTTGTGATTTCTTTTATACATCAAATTCAATTGCAAGATAGTATCGACATTTAAATACTCATTTTAAGGTTACCTTTCGTCGTTATCCAATTTGTAACAGGCAAACCCCAAATCTGATTTACAAGTTCCTAGGCATGAGCAGACTAACAAAATTAAAGCAAGCACAGATTAGAACAGGAGAGAATTTTACACATGTAGCTTAGCTTAGGGAAAGACTTGACTTTAGAATCACCTAGATGCAAAGCTCCCAGTGTCTGTCCACAGCAAGAACTTCATGCAGCACCCTCCAGCTTAGTTCCTCCAGGAAAATCCCTAGGCAGCTGTTAAGTATGGAGCTAAGGGGTCCAGAAAAGCCCTTCCCCTGACAAGACATGAATTGGGGCTGCATCTCATTAGTTACCTCCCGTAAGGGGTAAAACCTGGCAAGCCTTTTTCACTAGATGGATTGGAGTGTTGCAAGGAAATAGGCAGGGAGCTAGGAAAGCCAGGAATCTTTTAATCTTAATTGATAGCACATGAGGAAGTTCCTTATTCTACAGGGGAGAGGTTTAGTAAATGGGGTGAATTTCCTCATCCCTTTAAGGAGACATGGCCCTCAGTCTGTCCTCTCCTTGTCTCTTATACAGGTTTAACTGGAATTTCAGGGTCCCATACAGAGCCCACTTTCAGCCATACTGTGGCCACATAGTGTGGCAGGAAAAGATTAGCCTCCTTCTCTTTAGACCATCAGTAGGCAGGTAGTCCCAATCTCTGAGAAGGCACCCCAATGGGGAGTCTGCTGGAATGCTGGAAGAGCTGCCCGTTATCCTAGGGGAGGATAAAATGCATTCATCAGCCTGGATGGCATCCCACCACTAGACCTGGTTGAGCAGATTGCTCACTGATCCAGCATCTTGGAGAGGTCGGAAGCCCTGCTCGCTGTCCCCATGTTCTGGGAATCGAGAGCTTTATGTCTCTGGGTGTCCCCAGAGCCTTAAAGGTCTTGGGGACATCTGGGTCCGGTTCCCAGACCTTAACCCCCAAGCCGGGCTTTCCTGCTAGGAAAGGGAATGGCTAGGGACCTCTAAATGCTTTTGCCTATTTTGCAGGTGGCTATGAGAGAGCTCACCTCAGGGGACTCCCAGGATCCAAGTTCCATAGTTAAACCGACATTAAAAGCCCATTAAAAAAACTGGAGACTAATTGTCCTGTGACTTGCCAGTGAACAGCCTCAGGGGCCCCCTGAGACAACCTCAGGGCCTTCGAAGGGCTGGGAAGGAGCAGAGCCTCTGGGCACTACTGAGGGTGGAACTTATGCCTCCCTAACAAATGCATTTTTAGTGTCTAAGGATTCTAAAGCTCTCACAGACCCAAAATGAGGACAGCGGTAGTTGGAAGATTAAGGGCACATCTAATTAAAAGGAGTTAACTAGTGGTGTAAGGAAACGATACAATGGGTGATAGCCATTTTGAACTCACGGAGAGGGCCTGGTAAACTTCTGGTGGACTCCTGCTCGATTTAGGCCACATGCCCAGGCAAGTCTCAAGGATGGTTTCACCCACCACCCAGAACTTCCTTGGATCTACATGGCATGGGGGCTCGCCCCTACCACCTCTGAATAGAGAGCTGGAAGTCTGGGCAGACGGAGTTTATGTCCTGTGGGAGTCTATGCAGGAACCCCCTTTAAAATGGCAGAACCAAAAGAGGGCACAGACAGGCCTTAATTAAAACTCACCGGTCTCCAGCGGGGGTTGGAGAGGGTTATCTGCCTCTAGACCTCCTGGGGGCTGCTTGCCAAATGAAGCTGGGAAAGTGTTGGATTCCTCTAGGTTCTTGGCTATCTCACATAAAATAATTTAAGAACACACCAGTTTAGTTAGGCCAGTAAAAAGAATTTATTGAGAAGTGGGGGAAAAGACCAGAGCTTGTGGAGAAATGGGAGAGAAGGATGGAAATATGCACTGTGGAAGTTTGAGATGATTTATGAATTCTAAGAAGAGAGATTATGTTTGTAAACTGGTCTGTTCCTCTGGGTGTGATCCCCTTTGATTGCATTAGATTCAGCTGAGATGTCTTTGATTAAATTATATTAAGATTAGGGCTTCGATTTGACAAGGCCATTAGGATGGCTCAGGGCTGAGTCCCTGCCCTCTTGGTAGGCTAGATAAATGGACACTCAAATCAAGGTGAACACAGAAGAAAATACACAGAGGATTAGAGAGAGCTCCATAGACATGGAAGAGGAGAGAACTTGTCAGCTTTGATCCTGTGGCCCTGGGAAGAGAGATCAGCCATTTGCCTGATAGTTTACAGCAGATATTGTGAAGAGAACTTTACAGCTGATATTGTGAAGAGAACAGAGCAGCTGAGCCCAGAAAGAAACAAGCCCTCCAGCCTACAGCTGAGATTGGAAGACACTGGACCCATGGAGCCTAAAGAGGAAGAGGAAGGCTGTACCCTCACAGAAGTTGCCCGCCATCTAGCTTCAAAACATGGCAACACACTTTGGGTAAGGAATTAACCTTGAGTTTGACTGTTTAGGGCTTTGTAACTGTAAGCTTCTACACCAAATAAATACCCTTCATAAAAGCCAACAGATTTCTGGTACTTTTTATCAGCCCATTTGGCTGACTAATACACGCACGGAGATTTGATGTGGGCTCCTCTAGGCAGAGAGCCAACAAATATATTTTTATGCCTGGGGTTTCATCACTGAAATGGGTACACCTCCAAAAGATAATTTAACATTTTCTGAATTGCTGAACCTAAATGCTTATAATAAAAACATATTGATCATAGTTATAATACCTAAACATAAGCACTGTTGGAATTTTCCAACCAGATTTTGCTTCTCTTGCAATTGCGTTTCTGCTGTTTTTACCGTCAGATTTGAGTTTTAGATCTATCAAAGCAGTTGGAATTTTTAAAAAGCTATTGCTAGTATCAAGGGGAAGGATGTGGAATAGGTTATGCATCCCCAGATATTCAGCTTGTACTGAAGACTGTCAATATGCTGCTAACAGACACGCTAACCCTCCAGATACAGTTTTCTAAGTTCTCGGTCTATTAGTGGGTGCCGTTTTACCATATAAGGGAAAGCTTACATATGAATATGTGGCTTCATCTTTTAGAGTGATAACATAACAACAGCTTTTGTCGTTTGCAAGGAGCAGAAACAGAGTTCTTGGCAAGCTGTAAGAAAAGAGCTTTTACGAACTCAGCTGGTCATGGTGCTCCCTGTGTTGTGAATGCTGCCGAGGACAGATCTTGTGAGTGAGACATTTCACAGTGTGAACAACACATCACCCAACCACAAGCATTTTCTCATAGGACTGACAGAGAGAGTAGAATATGCCAAGGTGAATATACTAGAAAATAAGGTCATTAAACACTGCCGTATTGCTTTCTTTATGAAATGGAACACTTAAGAGCTAGAAATAAAAAATAAACAGACACACTACTGTTTTATTCTTGTTACTGAAGGTGAGAAAATTTACAACAAAGGCTGTCTGCAAAATTGAGTATCTATTTCACTGCATACCTAGATATTGACAGAGGTGAAAAGGGTGACTTGGAATCCAGATTCAGGGTCAGGCCAGCTCTAAATAATATTGTAAGATGGTCGAAGTTGGTTTTGTTTTCCTATCAGTGACTCACTTGTTCTTGTATGTCCATTCCGTGCTCACTCAGGAGCTACCCCCTTTTCAAGTATTCTTTCTGCCCTTTTCTCTTTCTCTTCTCCTTCTGGGACTCCTAAAATGCATATGCATATGCATATGTTGTTATGCTTCTTGGTGTCCCACAGGGTCTGCTCATTTTTTTCATTCTTGTTCTTTCTGCTCCTCAGCCTGAATAATTTCAACTGCTTTGTCTCCAAGTTCACTGATTCCTTCTGCCTGTTCAAATCTGCTGTTGAACATCTCTAGTGATTTTTATTTTGGATATTGTACTCTTCATTTTTGGTATTTGTTTGGTTTCTTTTTTTAACAAATCAATTTTATTGATACATATTAATAAAGCAGAAATCCATCCAAAGCGTACAATCAATGATATTCAGTATAATCTCATAGTTGTGCATTCATCACTTCAATTGTTTTTAGAGCATTTTCGTTTTTCCAGTAATATTAATAATACTAAAAAACAAAAACCAGCAAACCAAACAAACAAGACTCATCATCTCTCAATCTTTTTATGCTTCTCCTACCATACATAGCTGCTACTCTGTTTCCTTGTCTCTAGTTTATTTGTATTTATACTTTGCAAAAACAGTCTTATGTATGCCATATCATACATACTTATATTTTATATGAGGTTTCACTATGTTATACAGTCCAATGTTATATTTTTTAGCTTTCCTTCTAGTAATATAAATGTCCTTAGGCTTTCCCTTTCAACCACTGTCATACTCATATAATAAATAGCTCTGCTGGTCACAAACACCATGATGTGCTCTCACCTTTTTCATTCATTTTGAAAGATTTACAAACAACCTTTTAACCATTTCTGCATAGATGGAAACCATCAACTTTCCATTCCCTACCCTTATTCTATTTTCTAGTTACCTATATTCCAATTTAATAGGTCACCAGAAAATAGAATGAGTTTACATAATATATTTAGTTTATAATAGCACAATCATACATTATTTATCCTTTTGTGTCTGGCTTGCTTCACTCAACATAATGCCCTCCAGGTTTGTCCATGCTGTCATATGCTTCACTATTTCATTTCTTCTTACTGCTGCATAATATTCCATTGTATGTACACACCACAATTTGTTTATCCATTCATCAGTTGATGGACACCTGGATTGTTTCCAACTTTCGACAATCATGAATAATGCCTCTATGAACATCGGTGTGAAGTTGTCTGTTCATGTCACTGCTCTCAGTTCTTCTGGGTATATACCTAGCAACGGTATTGCCAGATCACATGGCAAGTCTATATTAAACTTCCTTAGAACTGCCAAACAGTCCTCCACAGTGGCTGTATCATTCTACATTCCCACCAACAGTGAATAAGCGTTCCTATCTCTCCATATCCTGTCCAATATTTACAGTTTTCTGACTTTTTAAATAGTGGCCATATAATAGGTGTGAAATAATATCTCATTGTAGTTTTGATTTGCATTTCCGTAATCGCTAGTGATGTTGAACACTTTCTCAAGTGTTTCTTTGCCATTTGTATTTCTTCTTTGGACAATTGTCTTTTCCAAAAGACAATTTTTAAATTGGATAATTTGTCTTTTTATTGTTGAGTTGTATGATCTCTTTATATATCATGGATATTAAACCCTTATCGGATATGTGATTGCCAAATATTTTCTCTTATTGAGTAGGCTGCCTCTTCACCCTTTTGACAAGGTCCTATGAAATGCAAAAGTGTTTAATTTTGAGGCGGTCCCATTTAATTATTTTTTCTTTTGTTGTACGTGCTTTGGGTGTAAGGTTTAAGAAACTACCACCAACCACAAGAAATTGAAGATGTTTTCCAACATTTTCTTCTAGGATTTTTATGGTTTTCACTTTTATATTTAGGTCCTTGGTCCATTTTGAGTTAATTTTTGTATAAGGTTTGAAATAGGGGTTCTCTTTCTTTCTTTTGGGTATGGCTATCCAGTTCTTCCAGCACCATTTTTTGAATAGATTGTTCTGGTCCACCTGGACTGTCTTAACAGCCTTGCCAAATATCACTTGATAATAGCTGTGGGTCTATTTCTGAGTTCTCGATTCAGTTCCATTGGTCAACCTGTCTATCTTTTTTGCCAGAACCATGCTGTTTTTACCACTATAGCTAAGTAATATGCTTTAAAGTCAAGAAGTGAGAGTGCTCAAACTTCATTCTTCTTTTTAAAGACATTTTTGGCTCTTTGGGGCCCCTTACCCTTCCAAATAAATTTGATAATTGGCTTTTCCAATTCTGCAAAAAAGGCTCTTGGTATTTTTATTGGGATTGCAGTGAATCTGTAAATCAGTTTGGGTAGAATTGGCATCTTAACAATATTTAGTCTTCCAATCCATGAACACGGAATGTCTTTCCATTTATTTAAGTCTTCTTTAGTTTCTTTTAGCAATGTTTTGCAGTTTACTGAATACAGATCCTTTATGTCCTGGGTTAAGCTTATTCCTAAATATTTGTTTGTTTTAATCACTGTTATAAATGGAATATTTTTTCTGATTTCCTCCTCAAATTGCACATCAGTAGTGTATAGAAACGCTATTGATTTTTGCATATTAATCTTGCATCCTGCCACTTTGCTGAACTCATCTATTAGTTCTAGTAGCTTTGTTGTGAATTTTTCAGGATTTTCTAAATATAGGATCATATCATCAGTGAATAGTGAAAGTTTTACTTCTTCCTTTCCTATTTGGGTGCCTTTCATTTCTAGCCTAATTGTTCAAGCTAAAACTTTTAGCACAATATTGAATAATAATGGTGAGAGCAGGCATCCTTGTCTTGTTTCTAATCTCAGCGAGAAAGTTTTCAGTCTTTCACCATTGAGTACAATGCTAGCTGTAGGTTTTTCATATATGCACTTTACCATATTGAGAAAGCTTCCTTCTATTCCTATCCTTTGGAGTGTTTTTTATCAAGAAAGTTTGCTGAATTTTGTCAAATGCCTTTTCTGCATAGAGAGGTTCATGTGATTTTTCTTCTTCAATTTATCAATGTGGTTTATTACACCAATTGATTTTCTTGATTTTCTTGTGTTGATCCACCCTTGCATACCTGGGTTGAAACCCACTTGATTGTGGTGTATAATTTTTTAAATATGATTTTGGATTCTGTTTGCAAGTATTTTGTTAAGGATTTTTGCATCTATATTCATTAAAGATATTGGTCTGTAATTTTCTTTATTCATAGTATCTTTATCTGGTTTTGATATTAGGGTGATGTTGCCTTCATAGAATGAGTTTGGTAGTTTTATTTCCTGTTCAATTTTTTATAAAAGCTTGAGCAAGAGTTGTATTAGATCATCTTTGAATGATTGGTAGAATTCACCTGTGAAGCCATCTGGTCCTGGGCTTTTCATCTTTGAGATGCTTTCGATGACTGTTTCAATCTCTTCACTTGTGTTTGGTTTGTTGAGGTCTTCTATTTCTTCTAGGGTCAGTGTAGGTGGTTAGTGTGTTTCTAGGAATTTGTCCATCTTGTCTACATTGTCTAGTTTTTTGGCATACAGTTGTTCATAGGATCCTCTTATGGTCTTGCTTATTTCTGTGGGGTCAGTGGTAATGTCTCCCCTCTCAGTTCTGATTTTATTCACATCTTCTCTCTTTTTTCTTTGTCAGTCTAGCTATGGGTTTGTCAATTTTCTTGATCTTATCAAAGAACCAACTTTTGGTTTTGTTGATTCTCTCTATTGTTTTTTGTTCTTGATTTCCTTTATTTCTGCTCTGATCTTTACTATTTCTTTCCTTCAGCTTGGTTTGGGATTGGTTTGCTCTTCTTTTTCTAGTTCCTCGAGGTGTGTAGTTAGATTTTCAATTTTAGGTCTTTCTTCTTTTTTAAATGTAAGCATTGAGGGCTATAAATTTCCCTCTCAGCACTGCCTCTGTGGTGTCTCATAGGTTTTGATATGTTATATTCTCATTTTCATTCACCTCAAGATATTTGCTGAATTCTCTTCCAATTTTTTCTTTGACCCACTGATTATTTGAGTGTGTTGTTTAATCTCCATGTATTTATGACTTTTCCCCTTTTTTGTACATTATTGATTTCCAGCTTCATTCCATTATGATCAGAGAAAGTGTTTGGTATACTTTCAATCTTTTTAAATTTATTGAGACTTGTCTTGTGACCCTACTTGTGGTCTATCTTGCAGAAGTATCCATGAGCACTTGAAAAGAATGGATATACTGTTCTTTTGGGATGCAATGCTCTATAGATGTCTTTTAGGTCTAGTTCATCTATCATATTATTCAGGCTCTTTGTTTCTTTGTTTATCCTCTGTCCAGATGTTCTATCCAATACTGAGAGTGGTGTATTGAAGTCTCCAACTATTATTGTAGAGAAATCTGTTTCTCCATTCAGCTTTGCCAGTGTGTGCCTCATGTATCTTGGGACACTCAGGTTAGGTGCATAAATATTTAGTATAGTTATTTTTTCTTGGTGAATTGCCCCTTTTATTAATATATGATGACATTCTTCATTCCCTATAAGAATCTTGCATTTAAGATCTATTATGTTTGATATTAGTATCACTACTCCAGCTCTTTTTTGGTTACTATTTGCATGTAAGATTTTTTTCCAGCCTTTCACTTTTAACCTGGTGGTGTCCTTATGTCTGAGATAAGTATCTTGTAGACAACCCACAGATGGTTCATGTTTTTTTTTTTTGTTTTTTTTTTTAATCTATTCTATCAGTCTATGTCTTTTGTGTGTGTGTGTGTGTGTGAGGTACCAGGGCTGGAGAATGAACTTGGGATCTGGCACATGGAAAGCCAGCACTCAACCACTGAGCCACATTGGCTCCCCTGAGTTGTTTTTTCATTTGTTTCCTTATTGTTTGTTTTTGTTTTGTTTTGTTTTGTTTTTAGGAGGCACTGGGGACTGAATCTGGGACCTCCCATGTGGGAAGCAGGCACTCATCTCCTTGAGCCACCTCTGCTCCCCGAATCTATGTCTTTTGATTGGGGAGTTCAAGCCATTAACATTCAAAGTTTTTACTGTAAAAGCATTACTTACTTCAACCATTTTGTACTTTGGCTTTCTGTTGTCATATTGTACTATTTTCTGTCTTTTTATCCTTTAATTTACCCTTCCTAATAATCTTCATTTCTACACTCTTCTCCAAGTCTCTTGCCCTTATTTTTTTTTCCTTTCAGGCTGCAGCACCCCCTTTAGTATTTCTTGTAATTCTGGTCTTTTGGTATATTCTATCACTTTTTGTCTGTGAAGACTTTGAACTCACCCTCATTTTTGAAGTTCAGCTTTCCCAGTTATAGAATACTTGACTAGCAGTTTTTCTCTTTCAGTACCTTAAATACATCATACCACTTTCTTCTCTACTGCATGGTTTCTGTTGAGAGGTCAGCGCTTAATCTTATCAATATTTCATTGTATGTGATGCTTTGCTTTTAACTCTTGTTGCTTTCAGAATCCTCTCTTTATCTCTGAAATTTGTCATTCTGAATAGTAGGTGTCTTAGGGTAGATCTATTCAGATTTATTCTGTTTGGATTGCATTATCCTTGGATATTGATATTTATGTCTTTCATTAGGGTTGGGAAGTTTTTGGTCATTATTTCCTCAAATATTCTTTCTGCCCCCTTTCCATTCTCTTCTCTTTCTGGGATACCAATAATGTGTATATTTGTGTGTTTCAAGTTGTCATTCAATTCCCTCAGACCCTGGTCCATTTTTACCATTCTCTTCTCTTTCTGATCTCCTGTCTTTCTTTTCCAGTTCAGATGTTCTGTCTTCAAAATCACCAGTTCTGTCTTTGAGCAATTCAAATCTGCTCTTATGTGCCTTTAATGTATTTTTAATCTCATCCATCATGTCTTTCATTCCCATAAGCTCTGTTACTTTTCTTTGCAAACTTTCAAATTGTTCTTTATGCTAACCCAATGTCTTCTTAATATCCTTTATCTTTCAGTAAATATAAATATAATTTCTTTCAATTCTTTAAATTTTTGTGTGATTATCATTAATTGTCTTAAATCCTGTATTTATTCAGAATATTTGGTTTGTTCCTTTGGCTGGGCCATCTCATCCTGTTTCCTAGTATGGCTTGTAAATTTTTGCTGATGTCTAGGCATCTGAATATGTTGGTGACTTTACTCTGATGGCCACTTTCTCTCTCTTGCCTATTGTTTTTTTT
>JAQZBX010079167.1:0-14017 GCA_029593785.1 Cabassous unicinctus | reverse complement strand
TATTTATTTATTCCCCCCTTGCTGCTTGTGCTTGCTGTGTCCATTCGCTGTGTGTCTTCTCCGTGTCTGCTTATCTTCCCCTTGCTATGAGGTCCCACTGCATCAGCCCCTCGCGCCACGCGGGCCGGCCTGCCCTCACAAGGAGGCCCCGGGAAGCGAACCGGGGGCCTCCCATATGGTAAACGGGGGCTCTATCGACTGAGCCACTCCCGCTTCCCAGTACTGCTTTTTATCACAAAAGATAACCACTATGTAGTCACCAAAATTATTATTTAACATTTAAAATAGAAAGTAAAATGCCAAAAATCAATAGCCTTTATATACACAAACAATAGCCAGTTGGAGTTCATAAAGTTAGAGAAAACCCCCGTTTTAATAGCAATAAATAAGATTAAATATTCAGTAATAAACTTAATAAGAAATGTGCCAAACCTATACACGGAAAATTTAAAGCAGTCTTGAAAGACAAAAACATAAACTTGTACAAATGGAAAGACATCCTCTATTCTGGGATAGGATGAGTCAACAGTATAAAGATGTCAGTTCTGCCTAAATTAATTTATAGATCTAATGTACTTCTAATAAAAATACCAACAAGCTTTTTTATGGAGATATATAAATTGATGGTAAAGTTTATGTGGAAAAACAAACATGCAAGAATAGCCAAACATTGAAAAACAGACTATGAGAAAAGGAAAACATTGAAGAAGATAAACTTCATGCAAAGAGGACACAAGAAAACACACACTTATCAGATTGTTTGTACATAAGAAATGCAGGAAGGATAAACCAGAAATAATGTGGTTGGGTACCTACAGATGGTCGGTGGGAAAGGGGTGGAGAGAATGTCGTAGTTGGGATAAGGGGGATGTGACATTTCTCTGAGTATATCTTTTTGCATAGCTTTGACTTAGAACCATGGTAATGTGTCACACACACCTCAAATAAAAAAATAATTAAAATCAACCAGGGTGTTGGGGGAACTCAAAATGGAATACGAAGGGTAAATAAATGAAGCAAACTATATTAAAAGAATAATATAATCACAATGAAGTGGGTGGGTAAGAAAATAACTAAACTTTGGAAAACAGTATTTTGACTATAAACTGTAAGGCTGAAGACAAAAAGAACTTTACAGAATTATTGTACTCTAGTTAGTCAATTTGTTTCTCATAGGGATATGGGTTTGCTTTATGTGTATACTACGATTGAACAAATAAGAAAATATATTGTGTCTATCGAGAGCCAGGCTTCCCACTGTCAGAGAAAGAAGTTACAAATATGGAAAGGGAAAGGCTAGAATGAACTTTTGTGGTATTGGATTGAAATGGAAGGAATCAGTATGAATTCATGATTTTAAAAAGATACACACTTATATATTTATACAGATGGATAGGTATAGAAATAAATATAGATGTGTGAGTATATGTACGTGTGTGTTAGTATGCACACACATATTTCCTGTCTTTGTCTACTAAGAGAGCTTAGAAGCAATGACAACCCCGTAGCAGTGGGCATACCTAGAAACCAGGTCTCCTTGAAGAAATGATTGATTACATGGCTGGGAGACAGAGAATACAAGATGAACTTGGAACATTTTCTAGTGTCAAAATAAGGAAATGCTCTAAAAATGGTGGGACATTTTGAAATGACGCAGGAAACAACTTGAAAGAATCTCCCCAAATCTGGGAAAATTTGAGCAACGAAATAAATAATAGTTATGGAATATAACTCATAGAATAAAATTAATACCCATTAGTCCATGCTGATACAAATATGTAATTGAATAAATAAATAATGGGAAAGAATCACAGCCCTTCTTTACCGTAGAACTTTAATGAATAAATATGGAAGGAATAATGAAAATAGAAAATCACCACTAGGTAAACACTAAAGTAATAACTGTTGCAGGCAAGAACCATTGATACTAAAATTAGGGTGCAAAAGTATGATCAGAAATAGGACTTCACATAGTGTTACAATATCTCCTACAAGGTATTTATTAATTACAAGGAAAAAAATAGTAACTTTAGAGTAGAGGAACCTGACAGGCACTACGTTAACCAAGTGATCAAATTTACCATTACCAGAAATAAGACATACAGACATGTACCCCCAATATCATGTGCTGAAAAAGCACATCACTTCTCTTGTGTTCTTTCCAAAAATATATAACCTCAACATATCATGAGAAAATATCAGACAAACCCAAACTGAGGGACATTCTACCAAATAACCGATCAGTTCTCTTCAAAGGTGTCATCATGGAAGGCAAAGAAGCGAAGAAAAACGGAGGAACTGTCAGACTGGGAGGAGACAAGAGACATGACAACTAAATGCAATGTGGGATCCAGGACCAGAAAAAAGAAGTTAGTGGGAAAACTGGAGAAATCAGAATAAGGTCTGTAGATTAGTTAATTGTACGATAGCAATGTTAATTTCCTGGTATTAATAATTTAACTGTGTTATAAATACAAACAGTTCACAAATACAAATACAATTTTGTATTTACATAAGATACAAAATCATGTTTTATTATTCAATATTAACACTAGGGAAAATTGACTCAAGAGTATATGGAAACCCTACAATTTTAG
Organism: Cabassous unicinctus; assembly: GCA_029593785.1. Lineage (NCBI taxonomy): Eukaryota > Metazoa > Chordata > Mammalia > Cingulata > Chlamyphoridae > Cabassous > Cabassous unicinctus. Next base: position 11,420 of record JAQZBX010079167.1, on the reverse strand, counting down.
CCACTCTTCTATAGGTCTAAAATTATTCAAAGCAAAACGTTAAAAACAATTAGGTAAAATAGGACACAACTTCAGCTACTTAGGAGTAAATACTTTAATACTCAAGAACTGAAATAAAAAACACTTCTACTGGAAAGGCTATACTATTTAATTTTAATTTTCGGTCTGTTGTAGTGCATTTTAACCCAACTTACACTTTTGTAAAAATATGCTTTTTTACTTTAACATGATTTGGCAGGGCTGGTAACCTTAAACTGTTTTCCACTATGCCATTGTTTTTTCTAAAAGCCTTATGTCTTGCTATTAACTCTTACTTCAACATGATAACGGGCATTAAAGAAATGTTGAAAGATATATTTTTACTTTATTATAAGAAAAAATATAAGCTATGTATAGGACCTTTAAATTGTTGTTAGACACAAAAATAAATTTATTATTATTTTTAGAATTTATTATCTTTATTATCTCTTCTTTTCTCCTCCCTCCCTCTCTCTCTCTCTCCCTCTCTCTCTTTCTTTCTCTCTTTTTTTCCTCTCTTTCTCTCTTTCTTTCCATTTCCCATTTTCCCTGAGAATCTTGGGGGAATTTCTCTCTGATCCTTCGTGGATCAGTGCTTGCAGAAGATTCTTATAGACTGGCTGGGGGTATTTTTCCTCCCCTGTTCCCTTCCCATTTCTGTTTCCCCAACTTAAAAATTAAAAAAAAAAATTTTTTTTTAAACAAACACTCTCCCTTCCCACATCCTCCCAACTTTCCTACCACAGCATCCTCTAATCTGCTTTCTATATCTACAAATTTGCAATTTCTAATCATCTCTTATGCGGGATATCATACAATTTTTATCCTTATGTGTCTTGCTTATTCCACTGAGCTTAATGTTTTCAAATTTCTTCCATGTTGCAGCATAACTCATAACTTCATTTATTCTTATGGCTAAATTATGTCCCACTGTGTGTATGTACTCTCTTTATTCTCTTAGGTAACCTCTTTGTTCACTTTGTCTTCATCTCATTTTAAGACACTGAGATTCTTTGTTTTTCCTATTTGTGTTTATGTATGTGCTATTGCACTTACATATATACATTGTATAGGCTGGTTCTCTTTTCTAAGCTATGAGGGAGTTTAGTTATAGATTCTCTGGAGAAAATTTGCTGAGGTAGTTGTGTGTGGAGAAATTGAATTCTCTTATTCCTTCTTAAACTAGTGAAAGGCCTTATTTGAGTTTTTAATATTCCCGCTATGGAACATGGAGCTGGTTTAAGACAGTTTCTCAGCAGTAAAATTAGGGCTAATGAGACCTGTGTTATGCAAGGCCTGGATGTAGACAGTGAACATTTTAATTTCCTTTGAAAACCAATTAATGTTTGAAGAATCTAGGCCTACTTGAATTAATAATGTAGATACTTCTCAAATATATCTGTAATTTATGTAAGGGTGTGTTAACCCAAAATACACAGGAGTAGGATGAGAAAGCGAGAAAAAGGTCCTGGATTGGTCATGATTTCTTAGGGAAAAAAAGGAAAAGAGGAGTTTAGAGATATAAGGACAAATGCCTGCCATATTTTTGTTCCCTTTAAAAAATATCTTTATAAACCCCATATGTTAGATTGCTTGTAGTTGTCTACAGTTCATTGTTTTTAAAGAATTAAAGATTGTAAACAGGATAACAGAAGAACTCCAGGCACCACATGGTTAACTTAGTGATTTTACCTGTATTAACAATCTATTTGCATTGATATATGGTTAATTCTGTTGACCGGAAGAAACTAACATGATAAAATATCTGCATTTATTATGTCACTGTCAAATAAACAGTATAATTTTGAAAGAACCTCAGATAAAAATTTTTTCTTGTAGGTATGTTTTGAAAAATAAAAGATTAACATGTAAAATACTAACATTCCATCAGAGAAAAATGAAATGCAGATAAAATGCCTTAGTATTTTAATCTTACTTAATAAAATATGTATTCACAATTGCTGTATGTTTTATTATTATTTAATGTAGAAATATAAAATCTAGATTAGAAGCATGGAAATATTCTTATGACAGAATAGTTTTGCAAGAAAAGTGATTTTTATTAGTGCAACGAATAAAGTTGTTAATGTCACGCCTTAATATTTTATTTTAAATAATTGTGTGATTCTACTTTTGGAAACATATGGATTCCCTCACACTTTTATTTTAAACCTCATTCTTAAAAATTCCAGTGGATTGTTTACGTGTGTTTTCCTTAATTGTGGTGATCTTAAACAGAACTTCAGTTTTATATCTACCAGTTGTTCTAATACAGATGCATAAATACATTTTCTCCAGTTTGCTATTTATTACAAAGACAGCTTGTTTGTGGGCACTGACAGGACATCTGCATTTTATTGGATTTAATTTTTGTTAATAAAGACCTCCTACATTATAGATTCTTTCCAGCCTAAATTTGCCTGTGTGGGAAGCAAAAGAACCATCAATCAGGGGGAGAAAGCAAATCCATATGGCACTGACGATTCTGCCTCTGTCTATAATGAAGAAAGGGCTGTGTATAGACAGTGCCCCCAGCAGATCTGTCTTTTCTAAAAAGCTGGCTAGAACAGCAAAACTTGTTGTCAGTCCCAACCCAGTACCTTTGGGCCAGCCCAGTTCACCCATATGCCATGCATAAACCATGGATGATTAACGTGTGCTGAGAGGGCATTTTCTAATTTGCCTCTAATCTTGCTGTTTCTCTTGCAAGTTTGCCAGTCCCTGGCTCTTCCCAGTCTCCCAGGTTGTACCTCACCTCTGGGACTTGCCGTCTGATTTAGTTTCCCCAGTCCAACCCTCAGTCCTCTCTAAGGATTTTGTCTCAGATTCCCACACAGGCTTGGTGATATGCAGAAATTTTAAAAATCGTGAAAGTGCCAAAAAGGAACCAAAATATTGTATCTTCAACTTTATAATGGTGACAAAACAAAGTTGGTAATAGCAACTGAAGTGAAAATGGATCTTCTTCACTTTTCCAAAGTTATGCATAATTCTCCACTGTGCAGAGAACAGACAGGAACTGAAAGCTTTTTTTCATATATATATATATATTTTAACATTTTTGAACATTTTATTTTAAAATACTTACAAACATACAGGAAAGTAACAAAAATAATAAAAACCTCGTACAGAGAACTCCAACATATCCCTATCTCCTCAGATACCCTGATCCACCAATTTTAACAGTTTGCCACTTTTGCCATATCATTCTATCTATCTATCTATCTATCTATCTAACCATTGTCTGAACACTTGAGTGTAGGTTGGATACATTATGCTTCTTGAACACTTAATACTGCCATGTACATTTCCTAAGAACAAGGATATCACTTATCCAACTATCTTAAGTTTTAATTTATGAAGTTCAAACTATTTAATATAGATATAAATCTTAAACTCTGTATTTGAATTTTTCATATATCCTGATAAAGTTCTTTTGAGCTTTCCCTTCTCCCTTGTTAGAGCCTCTCCAGGATCATGCATTTCCTTTAATTGTCACTGTCTTTTAGTTCTTTTTTTTATTTTTTATTGTGGGAACATATAAACAACATTAACTTTCCCATCTCAACCACTTCCAAGCATACCATTCAGTGGAAATAATCACACTCACTATGTTTTGGTACCCTCATCACCTTCCATTATTAAAACCTTCCCGTCTCCCCAAACAGAAATCCTATACCCATTTTGCATTAATTCTTCATTACCTTTGTCCCCCACCTCTGGCAACCTGTACTCTAATTTCTGTCTCTATGAGCTTCCATATTCTCCAATATTTTCTTTGGAGTTACCATTGGGCTTAAATTTAACATCCTAAATCTGTAACACTCTTCTTTGATGCCAACTTAACTTGAATAGTATACCCAAAGTATATTCCTTTACCTCTCCACCCCCCCACCTTTATGTAGTTCTTGTCATAAATTACATGTTTATGCATTATGAGTCCAAAACCACAGATTTTTCATTATATTTTATGTGTTTGCCCTTTAGATCCTGTAAGAAGTAAAAAGTGGCATTTCAAAGCAAAATACAATAGTACTGGCATTTATATTTCCCACGTTGTTGCCCTTACTGGAGATCTTTATTTCTTCATGCTGCTTTGATCTACTGTCTGTTGTCCTTTCCTTTCAACCTATAGGATTCTCTTTAGTATCTCTTATAGGGCGATCTAGCTGTGATGAACTCCCTCAGCTTTTGTATATCTGGGAATGTCTTGATTTCTCCCTCATTTTTCAAAGATGGTTTTGCTGGATATAGAATTACTGGTTGGAATTTTTTTTTGCTTTTGGCACTTTAAATATGTCATCCCACTGCCATCTGGTCTCTATGATTTTTTATGAGGAGTCAGCACTTAATCTTAATGACGCTCCCTTATAGTGATTTGTTGCTTCTCTCTTGTGGCTTTCAGAATCCTCTATTTTCTTTAGTATTTGACAGTGTGATTATAATGTGTTGCAGTGTGGTTCTATTTGGGTGTATCCTGTTTGGAGTTCTTTGAGTGTTTTAGATGTGTATATTCATATCTTTTGTTAAATTTGGGGAGTTTTTGACTGTTATTTCTTTGAATGTACCCTTTGCTCTTTTTTCTTTTCTCCTTCTGGGATGCTCACCATGTGAATATTGGTATGCCTGATGGTGTTCCACAGGTTCCTCAGGCTCTGTTCACTTTTCTTCATTCTTTCTTCTTTTTGCTTCTCACTCAGACTGGATGATTTCAATTGTATTATCATCAAGTTCACTGGATTTTTCTTCTGCTGGCTCCAATCTGCTGTTGAACTCCTCTAGGGAATTTTAAATTTGTTACTATTCTCTTAAGTTCTGTTTAATACCCTTTGATTTCCAACTCTCTATTGATATTTTCTTTGTGTTCATCCATCAGTTTCCTGATTTCCTTTAGTTCTTTGTCCATGTTTTCCTTTTGCTCTTTCAGCATATTTAGGACCATACTATTTTTTTAAAGATTTATTTTATTTTATCTCTGTGTCTGCTTGTCTTCTCTTCCTCAGCTTCCTGGTTTGTTGTTTCTCTCATAGTCTCTCCTCTTTGACTCTTTTTGTTGTGCCAGCTCGCTGTGCGGGCCAGCTCTCTGCGTGCCCAACTTGCCGTGCGGGCCAGCTCATCTTCACCAGGAGGCCCCGGGATATGAAACCGGGACCTCCCATATGGTAGATGGTGTTGGGGACCTTCACGGTAGCACTCAGATCATATGCCTTGTCAGCAACACCGGTGACATGTAACATGGCCGCTAGGGCTAAGACAAAGAACAGCTTTAGCCTCCTTCTAGGAAGTTAAGAAAAGTTCGTGCCAAAAGCGCACCCTTTTCGCGCCTAAAGCAACTGCCATCTACCATAGCAACAGGAACCACCAATCCCAAACCACTACCCATCTTTAAACCCACCAATCCTCACCCTCCTCCCCGTTCGCACCACAATGTTCCCGCCCGCGCGAATAGTCGCCATCTTCACCACGCCTAGCAACTCAAATTACCCAATCATGTATCTACACCTAAGCCTTAATGCACTCCCCTTTTCCCTGCTTTATAAAAGAGCTGATTGTAACCCTTGCGGCAGAAGAACAGCAGCAGAGCAACAGAAGAGCCATGTTAGTGGAATAAAGTGCACAGTTATTTCTTTACAGCGTCTACGTCTCATTCCTTCGCTGGGTAACTTGGAGTCTCAGTTGATTTGTCCCGCGGGACGGGACAAGATGGGAGCCCAATTACTTGAGCCATATCCGCTTCCCTAGGACTATATTTTAAAAGTCTTTTTCTGGTATTTCCCAGGTCTGGACCTCCTCCTTGATGGTTTCTAATTTAAGGCTTAAATTTCCTCCTTTGCCTGGGCCATCACTTCCTTTTTTCTTGTATGTTTTGTAATCTTTTGTTGAAACCAGAACATTTTGATATTTTACTGTGTTATCACCAGAATTTAGACACTGACACATCTGCTGCTTAAGCTTGTGTCCAGCTAGTATTATGACAGAGATTTCCTTGAATGCCAGGAGCTAACAAAAAAGGGGAAAGAATAAAAGAAAATACCTTTCACAGTCTTTGTAGATTGACCTTTGCAAGTGATCTCTTTCAGAGCTTATCCATACAATAAGTTTAGAGAATAGTTTGAGGCCAAAGTGTAGGGACCTCTCTGGTCCTTTCTAGCATGTGTCTTTTCTTGGGCACACATGTGTAGTCCTAGGAATTCCCCCATTTACATAGCTATGAATACCCCCTCTTCCCTAGGAAACTGTTTCCTCAAGGTCCCAGGCTCTGTTTATCCTATAGCTAGCAATCCTTTGTCCCAGGCAGCTGCTTGACTCCTCTCTCATGTCATCTTGTAGGAGACTTCTGTGAGCTGCCTTCTACACATAGGGCAAATTCTGGGATGGCAAGTCCCTCAGGCCATCACCAGTCAGATTGGGGCAGTCATACATGCTCCCAGTATGTGCACGAGAGTTACTCTGCTCCCTGTGGAACTGTGCTGGCATCTCCACTCCAAGCTGGTGATGGGTAGGAGAGGGGCCAGCCTCGTTCCAGAAGACCCTACAGCTTTTTTTTTTTTTTAAAGATTTATTTACTTACTTTATTTTTTATCCCCCCACTCCTTCCCCCAGATGGTTCTCTCATCTGTCTCCTCATTGTTTGTTTGCCTTCTCCAGGAGGCACCAGGAACAGAACCCAGGACCTCCCTCATGGGAGGTGAGTGCCCAAAGGCCTGAGCCACATCCGCTCCCTGCAGGCTGCAGCATCTGCTGGCTTGTGGCATCTGCTCATTTAAGCATCTGCTCGTTGTGGTGGGTGTGGCATCTAGCTTGTCTTCTTTTAGGAGGCACTGGGACCTGAACCCAGGACCTCCCATGTGGTAGGCGGGAACCCAACTGGTCGAGCCACATCCACTTCCCCCTACTACTTTTAAGTAGGCTTTTTCTTGATTCCTGTTACCGCAGTCCTTTCGCTGTTTTCTGTAGCTTTGAAAAAGATGTTTCTGCCAGTTCATGCTGGTTGTTCAAAGCTTCTGTGGGGTGATGGAGACCTAAAACTTCTTAATACCAAGAGCAGTTCATTTCTCTTGGTCACTATCTGCCTCTCCCCTCCAGAGATTATGATGAGTAAACTGGGCATGGTTTACTCATGATCATCATTGTAATCTCCTTCAGCACAAACAAAATTCTCTCTCTTCTATTTCTACCATTCACAGTCTTCTGTCAGCATAGATTCTCAGCCAGCAAGAAGTTCTTATTTTGTAAGACATTGATGTGTTTATCCCTATGCAAATTTTGAGATATATTCATTTTTTCAAGCTTCCTAATTGCTGAGGAATTAGGAAATATTGATAAGATACCCTTAAAAAGCTTATAATCTAGTTGAGGCAGAAACATGAACAATCAACTGTAGGAGGTTTAGAGATATGGATGCACAAAGAAAGGGGACAAAGCTTTCTAAATATCATGAACAGTAATTCTTAGAACACCAGGTTTCCTTTGCAAAAATATAGTAAGCTACCTGACATTGTGATTTAGTGTATGATTTAAAACCCCTCACGTAACCAATCTGTACCTGTTTCTCATCAGCGAAACGGGGCTTTGGTCCACCAGATGATCTCTGAAGTCTGTTTCACTTGCAATATTTTATGCTTCCAAATCTGTAACTATATTAATTTCTCTTCAACTGTATAGGTAAAATTTAAGAAGTTACTGGGTTAAGGGAGAAAATGTCACGGGATTTAGTGTCCCTTCCTCTTCTTCCCCCTCCTGGCCAATGGGAGAGAAATGTGTGAAATTAAACTATCTTAGTCTCCAAAATGAGCTTCATTTCGGATGTATAGAGTTGAAGCGCAAATTATTTCTCAGTTTAAGTGCTGCTCAAGCCTTATCTCCCCCAAGCATGTGTGAATAAAAAAATAATTACACGCTAATGTCTGTCTACGGACCCATCAACCCAGCAGTAAAGTGGAAAGGGAATTAATGTGGGTTAGAATCTGGACCTCAGCTGTGTCCCTGGGCAGGCGGTTTAAATACTAGAAGCCTGTTTTTATTCATAAAAAGGCGATTACAATACCATCTTACCGGGTTGTTCGGAGTGTGACTTGAAATAGACCACATATTTTAAAAGGGCTTGGTACCTAGTGTGCGCTTAAACAATGTTTTTTTCTTTTGCTCACATAAAGGAAAATAAACAACTCCGGTGGTCTCTCCAAGCCCCTTGACTGGATACTTAAACCGGAACCAACCACCCAGGTCTTTCCACAAGGTCGGACCTGGCGGGGAACCGGGACTGGCTACGCTGGAAGCTCAAGGGGAGGGAGGCACCGGGGCGGAGCGGGCGGAAGCGTTCGCGCGCGGCTGTCAGCTGCGCCGGAAGTTCCTGCCCGGGCCTGGCGGTAACCTTGGGTCCTTGTCGTTGCAGTGTCTGTCGCCGACACTGCTGCTGTCGGGGTGAAGCTTGTGAGTCCGAGCGTCGCCCAGGTCAGGCTCGTTAGCTGCTGGGTGCTGCCGGGATTCTGAAGGAAGACGTTGAGGGCCGAGGGGATCAGGAACCGCAGGCACTCCTAGTCGCCATGTCTCTGGTGGCGGAAGCCTTCGTCTCCCAGATCGCAGGTAGCGCGCGTGGCCGCTGGCAACCGCTGCGGACCCAGGCGGGGGCCGGCGCGCGGTAGTCGCGGGGAGCAGTGTGGGTTTTAGGGCTGGAGCTATCACTCAATCTTGTGGCGTTAGTTGCTGAACCCATGCCCGGGGGTAGAGGGGTGCACGGAGGACCAGCCTCATCTCATGGATGAGAAAACTGAGGTGAAGGCACTTGGCCAAGGTCACTCCACCGGGGCTTGACTCTCGTCTTCTTTTCCTGGGTGGTGTTTTGTCCAGTGCCGCGTTTTCCCAGGACGGACTGGGTTAAGAGGCGGCGGCTGTGGATTAGAATTGAGGTGGGGGCGTGGCCACAAGAATTGGGCATCCAAAGGATTCAGTCTCAGTGGGTGCAGCCTGTCGGTCCTGGGACCTTAAGTTTAAGGTGACAGTGATGAGTCGCACTTATCTGTTGTCATTGAGGGCCGCCGCAGTTCATGCTTCCTCTCCAATACTGCCATTTGCCATGTTTTTAGGATTCATTGAAGCATCTTTAAATCTACATATACTTTTAAGAAACACCTTTGAGTTGATGAACTAAACGTGACTTGTGCATAGATCTGAATATATAATGTTCTCTGGTATAGAGGTTCTTTACTATATTGAAAGAAATTAAGCATTGCTGAAAAGCAAAGAGGTTAGGCATAGGTATTCTAAGTGTAGGTTTTGATGGGCAATAGCTAATCTTTAAATGCATTTAGTCATAAATCCCTAGTGTGTGATTTAAGTATTTTCAGCATGGCTACAGTAATGAGACAATCACCAGGATAAATAAGTACTTTTGAAATAAGAAGGTAGTATTTTGGAAATGGGAAATACTGAATGTGTCATAAAATTTGCCAAAATGTTTTTCATTGCTTTGCATTTATGTGAATATAGATTTCTATTTTCCTTTTCCCCTTAAACTATATTGTTTCCTAGGAGAGAGATGTTCCCACTAGATTGCAAGATCCATGAAGGAAGAGAGCATTCTTATTTTGTTCCCCACTGTATTCTGAGCACCTGTCATTTGATTCTCAATATGTACTTGTGACCCGAATCAGTGAATAATTTTGAAGTTTCAAACAATGCTTATTTCTATTTTTACCATATATGTTGGGGAAAATTTGATCAAATTTATATAGTTAGATTATTGGATTTAATTTAGTTTGCCACTAAGTTGAAAAAAGAAACCAACCTTTTCACAGTTTGCTGATATGTATGATTTTTTTAAAAGAGAGAACGATGAATGTCTTTCAAGAAATTTTTAATAAGTTTGGAATTCTGCTTCTTAATTGAAGTTTAAAAATTTCTAATAATTTTATCTGTTTACCATCCTAGTATTTGTGGTGATCTATTACTCTAGGAGAAGGCATTTAAAGATGGATAATTCAATAAATGGTTTTGGTGCAACTCAAAATAAATCATGTAAACAGGCATATGCTTATGTAAGCAAAGAAAAACTTATGGAAGAATATTCAACAAATTTTAAGTAGTAATTTCAGGATAATAAAGCTGGGTTGTTGGGGAGGGTGGAGGTAGAGACTAAACTACTGAATTGTTTGAATTATAGTGAGCATTGTAATTTATATGATTGTAATTTTAAAACTGTAAAAGATGATTTTTTGACAAGAAATAAAAAAGGGGGTGGGGTTAAAGTTATAATTTATCTGAAACCCTGTGTTTAACTTCTAAGTGACTTCTAAGTGTGACTTACATCCAACTGCTATTTCAGCTGTTTCTGTTTCTGATTGTAATTTGGTTTTCTTGGAAGAGGTCAACCCTGAGATTTTGAGAGCTATAGCCACATAATCCTATTATAACCTAATAAATAATTATGAATCTGCCTTTGTAGTTTACAGTGCTAACTTCTCATGTATTTAATAATATCAAAGGCATCTAGAATCTATCTGTGGTATTCTTGAAATGCCCTCCCTGAGGGTCTTAGTCATAAGAACATCTTTTTGAAAGCCTTTCCTGAACTCCCCAGTTTAAATGAACCACTTTGTTTTTTTACTGCCAGGGTATCTGCCACCAATCTCTGTCAGTTCTTCTTAAATATGACTCAATGACTTATTCTATCTCTAGTGCTTACCTTACTTAGTTCAGTCATTTGTCATTTCTCACTTGGATTACTATAGTAGCCTCTGAACTGGTTTCCCTGCTTCCTGTCTGGCCCCCTTCCAGTACAATCTCCATACTGCAAGGCTTGTTTTTTTGTGTTTTTTTTTTTTAAATACTAATGTGACGCCTTTTGCTTTAACATCTTCATTGGTTCCCCACTGTCAGTAGAGTGAAGTGAGGCATATAAGACCCTGATTCATAACTTAGACCAAGTTTATCTTTCCAGCCTTATCTCTTATCACGCCTTTCCTTAAATAACTCTAGCCTTTCTAAATATTTATAGTTTCCATCTTTGGCACATGTTGCCTTCTGTCTGAAATGTCCACCTTACTTGGATAACTTCTGTTTGTCCTTTAGGAATTAGTGCAGGGACATGAAAAGATGCTTAGCATCACTAGCTATTAGGGAAATGCAAATCAAAACTACAATGAGATACTATTTTACACCCAATAGACTGGCAGCCATTAAAAAAACAGGACTACAAGTTTTGGAGAGGATGTAGAGGAATGGGAACCCTCATCCACTGCTGGTGGGAATGTAGTATGGTCCAGCCATTGTGGAGGACAGTTTGGCGGTTCCTCAAAAAACTAAATATAGATCTGCCATATGATCCAGCAATTCCACGCTGGGTATACCCAGAAGAACTGAAAGCAAGGACACAAACAGATATATGCACATTAATGTTCATA